>CM066248.1:10482007-10722929 GCA_033675135.1 Frankliniella intonsa
TGTTAACTTTGTCGCCTTTCTGTATTTCAATATTCTGCCCTTCAAAAACCGACAGGTTTTGGCCCCTTTGCTTTTCGGATTCTAGTGTGTGTCCTTGTAAGAGTGCTTATCAGCTTTCTTCTTGTGGTTCAACAAAATTTTGCGATATTTTATTTTTAAAAAGAAGAAGACTCGTCTATAACGGGCCATTTTAAGAAGAACGCCTCTGGCATTAATTCTCTGATTAGCATAAAAAGATGCCATAGAGGGCTTAGCGTGCTGTTCCATGGAAGTGGTAAGCCTGGACGAGAAGCTCAACCTCACCATGCCCTCTGACCGCTCCGCTGCCAGCAGACTGCTGCTGTGCGCCACTCTCCGGACTGTGCTGTGACCCTCCCCCTGTACGAGCGCGTCCAGCCAGCTCCTCCCCCTCTCCCTCTCTTTCTCCCTCTCCCTCTTGTCTCCCTCTCCCTCTTGTCTCCCTTCGGACAGCCTCAGGAATTATGACAAATTCCAAACGTTTTGCGCCGCGTGATATAATGTCGTGTAATTTGGCTCCGGCAGGGGGCCGGGCTGACCGCCACTTACTGCTGCTGTTGTCGTCCGCGTGGCCATCGAGCAAATCGCTTGAAAAATGACAACCGCACCCATGTGTTTTTCCCCCTTCTGTTTTTTGTCGTTTTTTGGAAAAACTGTTCGTCACGCTTACGATGCTTCGTGCTCACTGCAGTAGGGCACTTCCCGACCACTTTTTATCCTGTTGTATGATGTATTGTATGATGTATTTGTCCGGAAGTTTTATTGCCCTGAAGGAAGTTACGCTCTTGCGGAATAAGGTCCAATGTCTTTGAACAGACATGCTCGGGTTTCAACATCCTGTTGACGACTTCCCTGCTGCGACTTTCCTCGGGAAATTCACTCGTTTGAGTGTGCAAGTGTACGAATGAATCCTCGCACACCTACAAGCGTGCGACGTACACACACTTGGGATTTCAGTGTGGTTGTGCATGTTGTGAAGGGCTGGCGTTGCGCGCGCTATCCTGCCGTGCCTCTTGTCTCTCTTGAGGACGCAGGTGGTTCCCCTAGAAGGTTTAGAAAGGCTTGGGAGGGAGCGGTGGGGGGCGGGGGGCGTACAGCAGCCACTAGAGCAAAATGGCCCAGCAGGAGCCACCTTATAGTACACCGCTGGAAATGAATGGGGCGCTTTAAAACCGCTTTAGGGGGACCCATTGAGCTTAGAGGCTGCGGGATGGGGCGGGATATCATGAAAGGCCTTTAACTCACCGTTTTACACGGCAATGAGGGAGGAGGGGGGGCGTCTCCTCGGTGTGATTTGTGGACGCGCCCCCCGCTCATTCTACACGCAAGTGTACACGCGGACGTGCGCACCGCACCCCCGACCGACCCGCGGCCAGGCCAGGCGTCCACCCTGGTGCAGCAGGCGTGCCACACCGCGCGCGTCACAATGAGAGAGAGAGAGAGAGAGAGAGAGAGAGAGAGAGAGAGAGAGAGAGAGAGAGAGAGCGCTCAGACCGCAGATTGTCACGTGTAAACCGCAGTCATCCCCCCGGCCGACCGCGCCGCAGCGTTCAGGCTTCAACAATAGGATGGCCCGTCAGCCGGCCCCTCCTCTCCTCTCCTCGTTCATATCCTCTTCTATCTCTCTCTCTCTCTCTCTCTTGCGCTCTCAGTCCAGTCTCTCACATTCTCATCATATCGCCGGGGCAGCCTCTGCTAGTACCCCACCGCTGCGGGTCTCTCTTGCTCTATCACTATTCCTCCCTCTCTCTCTCTCTCTCTCTCTTGCTCTATCTCTATTTCTCTCCCTCTCTCTCTCTCTCTCTCTCTCTGGTCTATTTTCTCCTGATTGATATGCTAATGAGAGTGATGACCGCCGCCCCCCATGCTGTTCCATTCCAGGCCGGAAGCGTGTGGTGGTGCGGCGGGGCGCGGCGGGGCGTGGTGGTACGGGGCGGGGCGGGGTGGGGAAAGCGTATCAGCGCGCTGCCTACCCGTCAGGCGTCCGTCAGCGGCACAATAATGATCATTAGGAGATGTCAGTCAGCTCCCCGGTGGGGGCCGCACCAGCCTCACCGGACATCGCCGAACCCGCCATTTTGCAAGTCTTCCCTCTCCCTCGAAAATAGCTCCCCCCCCCCCCCCCCCCTGTCCTGTCATTTTCTTCCTCTTCCTTGTGTGTGAAACGTTTCGTGCCGTGCTTTACCTGTCGTTTTTCCTCCCCCTTTTCTCCTCCTGCCATTTGCGATTTTTAATGGGCGCGATATTTCGGGCGTCGCGCTTCTGAATGCCGGGCAGGAGAGGAGGACACACTCTGCACATCGCGGGGCTGATGAATACGTCAGGCGACAGGTCGACATCGAAACTCACTCCGCCGCAGCGGGGCGGGGCGGGGCGGGGCGCGGCGGGGCGGAGCGGGCGGGGCGGGGCGATCTGCTGACCGACTGACAGGCTGTCGCCCGGCTCCGCCCGGCGCTGACACTTTGTCCGCTCTCGCGACCTTGTGCTGGTGGTGCCCGCCCCGCCCCGCCCCGCCTGCTAGCGTATCGTATTCGGCACGTGCGCGACCCGGGGCAAACGGACGTGGCGAAGAGAATTGATGAAAACGTATTGTATTGTGTTTTTACACAGAAATATCTAACGCCTGCGTGTTGGCATAAGGATTGTGTAACAGTCTTCTGTTTACTTTCTCTCTCTCTCTCTCTCTCTCTCTCTCTCTCTCTCTCTCTCTCTCTCTCTCTCTCCCCTGTAGCCTATCGGTCCTGCCTCGCCCTTACGCTACCCCCGTGTCTCCTCTTTTACCTTCACTGTCCCCCTCCCCCCCTCCTCTCTATGATGAGGCGCCGCGGGTAAGAAAAACGCCACTTAGTCGGCACAATGGTCCAGGAGCTGAGTGAGGATGCTGCAGCTGCAGTGTTGCGGGTGGGGGAGGGGTGTCTTTGAAGGCGCCGCCGCCGCTCCAGCAGGTGTCGCCGTGCCATTCAGGTCTTCAGGCGCCCGCCGCGCCTCGCCCCGCCTCACCCCGCCCCGCCACGCCCCGCCACGCCCCGCCACGCCCCGGGTGTCAGCCGAAGTCATTAATTCGCCATTATCCCCGGCCATAGTAAACCGCCGCCGCTGAGGTGGTTGCGCTAAAGTGTTCCCTGGTTTTATTGTCCCCCAGAGAAAGAGCGAGCGAGAGAGAGAGAGAGAAAGGGAGAGAGGGAGAGAGGGGCAGAGAGTGAGTGAGCGAGCGCTTACCCAGCAGTACTAATTCGTTATCAGCGGGATTGCGGCCGGACTGCCACGCGGGGCGGAAGGAGTGTAAGAGTCTTGGGGCGCTGAGGAGCGGCGCGTCGGCGCGGCGACCTGTTGGGGCGCGAGTAAGTACCTGCAGGTCCGGTGCTCTATATAACGGCCCCGGGGCCGGGCCGGGCCGGGACTGGCGCGGTGATGGGCGCTCAACGGCTTCTCCTCCGCCAATCAGGCCGTCTCTCCCTTGATTCCCGCTCCCTCTCTTGTTCGCTTACTCGCTCTCTCTCTCGTTCACTTGCTGTCTCGTACACTTGCTCTCTCTCTCTTTCTCTCACCCTCTCTCTCTCCCTCTCTCCCTCCCTCTCTCCTCATCACTCTGCTCTCCCCCGCCCGCCCCGGCCTGCGACCCTTCCTCCTCCTCTCGAGGGGTGCCATCAGTACAGCGCTGGCCGGGCCTGGCCTGGCCGGGCCGTGCCGTCCGCCGCCGCCCGGTTGACTGATTGGTGTTGAGGATTGCTGTTGATGGAGCGGAGGCTGGCTGGCGCTGTCCGGGCGCCTCGCCTCGCGCAGCGAAACGAGCGGAGCCGAGCGAATTAAATGTGGTCCTCTCTTGTGCTCCGAGTGGTGGAGGCGGGGCGGGGCGGGGCGGGGCGGGGCGGGGCGGCAGGAGCTCCGGGGTCGCGCGGGCGGCGACCAGGCGAAGCGCTATCATAGCAATAAAACCCGAGCGGGAAGAGAAAGCGGAGCGAGAGCGAGAGAGAATACTGGGAAGAAATTGATTTTCATTTTCGGCCGCCATGGGCGATGGAAAAGAAAATGTCGTAAGCAGATTCGCGTGACGTTTGTCGGCGTGTCAGGCGGGGTGCGCTCCGGGCCCGTGACGGTCTTGGCCGCAGGCTTCGTTAGGGAGGCTGAGTCCCGCCGGAGCGAGTTCACGGGCGGATGACACTCGGGGCCCTGAGCTATCTGCGCGGGGTCATCGGCAGGAAAGTGGTGCCAACTGACTGCCGGCCGAGATGTGGGGGAGGGAACGAGAGAGGGAGATAGAGTGAGAGGGAGGGAGAGGGGGGGGGGGAGGGGTGGAAGTGGCACGAAAACAAGAGCAGTTATATTCAGTCGGGGTGCTATGGCTGATTGTAGACTACTGTTAAATATAATGTGAGCGACTGTTGCATTACCTGATGTAGAGCACGCCCGCCTCACGTTTCAAGTGTATGCGGATCACCCCCCATGCCGAGGATAGTGTGCGCTCGGCAGTATTGTGAGCCAGGGGGCAGTCTACAGTGTCGGGCCTCGGCCTGACGGGAGTCCCAGGTGTACGCTGCGCGAGGCCCTGCGCGAGGCTAGGCGCGCACACCTCTACGGGTGCGGAAATGAGCTGGGTCCGTATCGGTATCCTGGAGAGCACGGGGGATGTGATGTGGGGGTAGGAGGGGGGGGGGGGGGAGTTCAGCCAATCCCCAGAAGTCGTTAACGCGCCGCTCGCCCGCTCCGCCCGCCGGGACAACTTTCCGAAACAACTTTGTCCGGCGGCCGTGAAGTAGCAGCAGCAGCAGCAGCAGAAGGGGCCGCCCGGCCCGCCCGGAGGGCACTGACTGGCTCAGGGGCGGGGGGAGGAAGAGGGGGGGGGGGGGCTGTGTCCGGCCACGGCACCGCGGCAATCCGGGACAAGGTGGACGCGCCCGCCCCGCCGGCCTCAGAGTATCAGGCAGCAGCAGCAGCAGGGGCTGATTGCGATACAATGGGGTAAGCGTCGTCTCAAAGGGTGGGGTGTGGTGGGGTTGGGCGGAGCGGGGTGAGGTGGGGTAGGGTGTGAGGTGGCCGGAGCAGGGGACCGTGCCGGTGACAGAGGCCGACCCCCGCGAGCGCTCCGCGCAGTGTGGGGCGTGGCGAAGTGGGGCGGGGCGGGGCGGGGTGACCACGGGCACAACCCTCACCGCCACGCCCCGCCCCGCCCCGCTCCGCACGGCCGCCCGGAGAGAGATATAGTTTATAGAGCGGAGATAAAGGGAGCGGAGCGAGGGTCCAGCGTGACGCGGTGTGGTGCGGGCGGGGCGGGGCGGGGTGGGCTGGGGTGGGGTGTTCCGCCCTAATTGGGTGCAGTGGTCGCTGGTCCGGAGCCATGAGCGTCCATGACGAGATCTGCGGGACGTTTATTATTGTGAATCCCCTTAATGAAAGAGGATGAAGGGACGGGCTCCAGTGTGCGCGGGGGGCGGCGGGGCGGGGCGGGGTGTGGCGGGGCGGGATGGGGCGGGGCGGGGAGGAGTTTAGGTGATGCCGTGTTTTCTCCCCGTTTCAGCTTGTCCGGAGGAGAGGTCAGGGATGTGTGTGTGTGTGTGTGTGTGTGTGTGTGTGTGTTTTAGTGCGCGTGTTACAACTTTGCCGCTCACTTTGCTGTTCTGAATGGGATCCACTGCTCGGCCCTTGACCGCACAGCACAGCTTCTCAGTCGGGGTGGCAGTGGCAGCCACCCCCCCCCTCCCCTCCCTCCAACCAGCACGACAGTCCGACAACGAGGATATTTACGCTTATGCAAAGGGACCTGTTTCTCGGGAATGTTTAGAGGAGATAGCGCCCGCCCGGTGGGGGTGTTGGGGGTGGCGGGGCGTAGTGGGGCGTGGCGGGGCGTGGCGGGGCGTGGCGGGGCGTGTTGAGGGGTCGGCGATGTATAAATTGTCTGTGTCGCGGAGGCTGCGGGGTGGCGCCATAGACATAATGTGCTATGGGTGGCACCAGCAGCGCGGCTGGTTCACGCGACTCTCTGGTGAACGAGTGGATCTTTTACATCGGCGGGCGAACAGATGCACGCCATGGCTGTTCTGCCAGAAAAGTAGGCAATAAGTAGCCAAAAGGCAGTGGAGTAAAGAGGTGTGCATTGGCGCCTGCCTCCCAGGCAACTTGCACGCCCCTGTGGTTAGGCGTTGCCTGGTAGGCACGCTTGTGTAGGCGCTACTGATTGCCTACTTTCCTTGCCTCACTGCGGGCCGCGTGGAGCGATTGTCTTTCGCCTGGCACAATTCCTCATACGTCTGCTGCGCTGTGAGTCGCGGGGACGGGATGGGGCTCCTCTCAAGCGGAGTGAGGGGCAGGTGTCGGGGGGGGGGGCAGGGGGGGACTGCCGCCCTGCCTTCATGAAAAACGGCTCAAGATATCGGGACGCAGAGGTTGCGCCGTGCAGCGCAGCCCTTGGGGAAAGGGTTTAGCGCTGTCGTGGTGTGGCAGGGAGGCGGGGTAGGGGGTGGTGGTTCGGGCGGGTGACAGACCACCCCCACCCCCGCTCCGCACCCCCCGTGCTGTGCGCGCTTAGCGTCAGGGCCGGGCGCGCGGTGCGCGGCAACCGAAGTTTCGCGTCACCCCCGAGAAGAGAAAGTGATTTTTTCGCTTTCACTTTTATTACTCTCTCCGTCGCGTCGCTTGTGCCTCGGTGTATTTTTTTCTTTTTCTACCGTTTCATTTTTCTTTCTTTCAGTGACTTCGCTCGCTTAAGCGGCTGCGTTCGCATGCAGTCTCTCTCCCTCTCTCTCACACACACACGCACACACACGCGCTAGGTGAGTGTGTGACTCGGGGGTACATGCCGCTGATGTGATTGATATGGTCACGGCCAATAAGGGAAGCAGGTTGCTGAGGCATCTCTGTCACCTAAATGACGAGCGTAGAGGCATTACACTCGAAAACCAGGTGTGTTAATGTCGCACACTTGAAGGTGTGTCAATTAACATTCATATAACTTATCCCTCCAAGTTTGCGAAATACTTAGGAAAATTCCCACCTTGACCTGTTCAGGTGCACGAATGGGACTTATCACACGTGCAAGTGTGCGACATTGACACATTTGGGTGTTCAGCGTGAACACGTCTGATGAGAGTTTTGCCGGCGGCGGACTGTATCGGCGGCCGGCGGACCCGCCAGTGGCCCCCGGCCATAAATAATTGGAGCGTTATTAACTTCTTCGGTTGACAGTTTAATTAAAGGTAATTTATTTCTTGTTCCTGCCCCTCCGCGCCCCGCGCCCGCTGTCCACCCCTACTGGCGGGGGAATAATTCGATAACCAGCTCGGTTCTGACGCCCCGCGAGTAATCGCAGTGGGAATAAAGGTATCACCGGCGTAGAGCAGGGCGGGGGACTGGCAATACTGCACGCACAGTCACTCCTTTTGACTCCCGCGTACAACGATTTTTTTTTTTCGAAAATATATGTAAAGTTTGGTACATTTTTAATTGAGATACGGTGGAAATCCATTCGTACGGATATCGCTTGCTTGCAGGTTAGTGATTTATCACGCTTGTAGATGTGTGACGAACGAAGTATTGGCGCCTGATGGGGGTACCCCTCCGTACAGTTGAGATCCATTGCAATTCTCGTATCTTCAAGTGTGTGGATTTTTTGTGGCGCACCTCCAAGAGTGCATTAAAAAAAAATGGTCCTTTAAGTTAAGGCTAATTAGATTGTATCATCTCCCAATAACTTGTCTGCCAGTATAAGCGACATTCGTACACTTGGATTTCCTCTGATGGACACGAGACGGACTTTGCCCGGTGGTGGTGGTGAAATCAGTCCATCGCTGTGGAAGGTCCGAGTCCGGGCAGGGGGGTGGGGGCGGGGTGGGTCCGGCGGGCGGGGTGGGTCCGGCGGCGGCCGTAATATGATTCTCGGCGGGGCGGGGTGAGGCGGGCGGGGTGGGGACAGGGCTGCGGCCGGAAGCAGTATGCAAATGTTCTTGCGGGGCGGGGCGGCGCCGCGGGCTGCGGTTGGAAGTCGCTACACCCCTCCCTTTCCAGACGAGCGCGAGGAGGCGACGCGAGAGAGAGAGAGAGAGAGAGAGAGAGAGAGAGAGAGAGAGAGAGAGAGAGAGAGAGAGAGAGAGAGAAGGAGAGAGCGCCAAGGCTCTGTTGGACAGAAGACGCTTCTGAATGGAGTCCGGGCGGCGCAGGGTGCGGGCGACGGCGCGGCGGTGCGAGGACCAAACGGGTCCGGGCCTTGAGCCGGACGCGCAAAGGGCAGTGCGACCGGCTACTCCCCGCCACGCCCCGCCACGCCCCGCCACGCCCCGCCACCAAGCCCCGCCCTGCCATACCGGGCCCATACGAAAAGGGACCGGAACCTGGGGCGGCAGGGGCAGGTGGCGGCGCTGACAGTTTCATGGTGTTGTTCGGGTCGAGTCCCAGCGCGCCCGGCCCCAACCCGCCCCGCCCCGCCCCGCCCCAACCCGCCCCACCCTGCCCCACCCCAACCTGCCCCTCCGCCCCACCCCGCCCAGCGTCACGGACAGTGGCAGCGGGCTGCAATAGCGGTGCGGGTAGCAGCCCTTTCAGGCACTGGCACTCGCGATTATCGCGCCCCGCCCCGGGACGCGCACGGCAGGTCAGGAAGAGGTTAAGGGCGGGGCGGGGCGGGGCGGGGCGGGGCGGGGCGGGGTGGGGCGGGGTGGAGAGTTCATTTCAGCCCGGCGCCGGCCGTGCCCCGCTGCGTTGTTTGGAAATCCTGGTGCTGGCGCCGTTGTTGACCCGGGGCGGGCGAGGATACAAGAGGAGAAACAGGGACAGAGAGAGAGAGAGAGAGAGAGCGAGAGCGAGAGAGAGAGAGAGAGAGAGAGAGAGAGAGAGAGAGCGAGAGCATATATTGACTGCGTCCCCTTGTGGTGGTGCCGGCTCCTGCTGCGGGAAATGAAAATGTTTGCGGACATAAATCGGCCGTCCACTTAACGTGCAGCCGTGCGGGGCCGGGCCGGGTGGGCCTCTTCCCTCATCGCAATGAGCCCGCCCAGCTCGCTGCTTAATTCGGCTGATCACCTCGGGGCGGGGCGGGGCGGGGCGGGGCGGGGCGGGGCGGGGCGCGGTGGTTGGCGCCCCGCCAGGTCCCCGCGACTGTAAACACGGCGACGGCCTGCGGCCTCCCGCCCGGTCCTTGGCGGCGGCGGCGGCCTGACTCCTACTAGGTCTGCATCTCATTCTCCCCCCCAGACGCCTTGTTCCGCCCCTCAGAGTGGACGGGACGGACGGGACGAGACGCGGCGGGTGACGCTGACGGCGGCCCCTCAATATCCTGCGGCTTTGGTCGCCGCCGCTTGTCCTGGGGACCCCAACCATGCCCCGCCCCGCCACGCCCATCTACCCTCCCTCTCCCCCCCCCTCCCTCCCTCTCTCCCTTCCTTCACTCTTGTGTTGGCGTCTGGACCGCACAAAGCTGTGGCTAATGGTCCAGGCTGGTTAGACTGTCGCACCTGTGCGAGAGAGAGAGAGAGAGAGAGAGAGAGAGAGGGAGCGGAGGGGTGCGCTACCGGGCGGGGGAGTATACTGCCTTAATATTGAAGGCCGTCACCCTCTGACGGCAGGTCTTCCTCCTGTGGAGGGGGGAGGGGCTCTGCCCAAACCTCCCTCCCGCTCACCTCTTGTCACGCTGTTTCACTCACACAGAATAAAAATGAGCGTGACGTTTATATTTCCATGCAGGCGGCTCATGAGGGATGTTGTGGAGGGCGGTGAGGCTGTGCCGTGCATTAGAGGGCGGTGACCCCGGCCGGTGGTGCTGCCATCGCACGGCCGTCGCCGCTCCCGGGCCCGGCAGCTGAGTGCAAAGTTCGGGAATAATTTTGTTTTGCCGACCCCGCTCGGCTCTCCCTCCCTCCGGCGTGACTCCCGCGCGGACACATCGAGACTGCACTGTAAATTGAGGAGAATGAATTCTGACTCAAAACAAGCGACATATTTTAATAATGCTCAAAAAGGGCGACATGGATTTGAGATGCTCCTAAAGAGCGATGTTTCTTTAGCTCACTCAATCTGAGTCATCTGAAGTTGCTCAGTTTGAGCGATATAATGTAATCTTTCTCCAATGGAGCGATAAAATTGCGAAAAGAATAGAATGCATGCTCTAATTGAGCGAGATAAAACAATCTTGCTCTTGGGAGAGCATTAAAATTTGGGTCAAAAACTCGCTCTTCTGGGAGCGAGAATGCTGACTCCTCAATTTACAGTGTGTGACGGAGCAGGCGAGGGGCGAGGCGGGCTGCAGGAGGGCTGGGCGAGCAGAAGGAAGGATTTACATCCTGCAGCAGACGTGCAGCAGGATGGACTATACAGCCTGCAGGAGACGTGCAGCAGGATGGACTTACAGCCTGCAGGAGACGTGCAGCAGGATGGACTTACAGCCTGCAGGAGGACTATAGACGTAGACGTGTAGCACGGCGCGGTGAAGGACCGGCAGCCGATGCGTGGAACAACGCTAGCAGCACAACTCCCCTCCGGTGCGTCTGCTGCTGTTGCTGAGTGATTCGCGTGTGCCTTTGCCACAATGTAGCCACGTCTCGCACGCGTCATTGCCCCCCCCCCCTCCCGGCGCTTTACGGCACCCGCTCTGTAATTGAGAGGGAGGGGTGGAGGGGGGTGCGACCGGACCAAAAGTGAAGGCTCCTCCGCGGACCCGCCCGGCCCAGCGCAGCGCGGCGACTGCACTGGAAACTCACGTGGGTGAATGTTGTACGCAAGCAGGCGTGTGCCATTTCGAAAGAATTTATAACACACCTGAATGGACAAGTATGCGATTTCACCTACCCACAACTGTGTGACTTTCACGCACCTGCGTTCCCACCGCTGGGCTATTTGGGGACACGCGCGCGCCTATAGCTTGTGCTTTTGGCCGCGGAGGTACCGCTGCTGCGCCGCGGCGGTGTGTGCGCCCCGCCACGCCCCACCCCGCCACGCCCCGCCCCGCCGCGCCCCGCCCCGCCGCGGTCGGCTCCGATGAGGTGGAAGCGGTGATAACGATAGAGAGGGGGGAGCGGCTCTTATCCCTGCTTCCGGTACCGTAAAGCACGTTACAATGTGGGCATTTTATTTCTCCCGGATGGTGCAGTGTGTGTGTGCGTGCGAGGGAGGACGGGCGCGCAGACAGACAGACAGACAGACAGACAAACGTTGGGTGCAGCGCGCTGCGGGCGGCTCGCGCCGTGGAGGTAGGCAGCGCGGCGGTCGGCTGCACAGCGCTGTGGAGCGGGTTGCATACGCCGCCGGCTGACGCCGCGCGCTGTCCCGACCAGAGCAAGTGAGTGGGAGAGAGAGGCTCGCTCCGGCCCACGGCACGGCTGCCTCTCTCTCTCTCTCTCTCTCTCTCTCTCTCTCTCTCTCTCTCTCTCTCTCTCTCTCTCTCTCTCTCACTCACTCACTCACTCACTCCCTCTCTCCCTCTCTCCCTCTCTCTCCCTCCCTTCTGTCCTCTCTGGTTGTGTCGGTTGAGTGATTAAGTCGCCCTACCCGAGTAGTTGCGTTCCTTCTCCGTGCAGTACCTCGTCAAGGCAAGTCCCCCCCCCCCCTCTCTCTCTCTCTCTCTCTCGCCCTGCTGGATCCCGATGTTCTCTCTGTCCCTGTCCCTCTCTCTTCGGACTAGGGTTGGTGCCCTCTCATTGTGCAGCCAGTTCATTTGTCTGCGCTATCTTGGCAGAGAGAGAGAGAGAGAGAGAGAGAGAGAGAGAGAGAGAGAGAGAGAGAGAGAGAGAGAGAGGGAAGAGAGAGATGGGGCAGAGTCTTGGAACCCAGTCGTAGAAGTTACGCAAGTTTAGGGCGCTGCGGGAACCACCACTAGGGCGGGGGTCGCAGGGGGAGGGGGCTTGGGGGGCTGAAACCCCCTCAGCTGGTGGCCGGGGTACAACATGGTGGGCTAGGTTATGTATGTGTGCCAGGCCGGGGCCGGGGCAGACTTACCTTCAACTCCCAGCAGCTCTCGCGCTGCTCGCAAGTCTTGTCTCTGCTGCTGCCGGCGAGGCGCGCATTGGAATTGCAATGCGGGGCTTTTCCGCGAGTGGCGATTCGGAGGGGGGGGGGGATCTGGAGTGCGTGTGGCGCTGGAGTAGGGAGGGGGCAGGCTAAGAGGTCCCTGTTGCTCGCAGCCTGGTAATACTGTCGTTCAGTTCGTCCGGTCAGTCACCCCGAGCTAACGCGCACTAATCCCCTACACTATGAAAAATACTCGTAAGTTTACGGGAAAATTTTCTTACGAAATGCAGTTGTAAGATTACAACTGCAAATCGTAAAATTACAAGCACTACATATTGGCTTGAAGTTCAGTCACGAGCAAAAAAAAGGTCCATCGTAAATTTACAACATATTTCGTAAATCGAAATTTACAAAATTTATCGTAAACCTACGATGATATTTTTCACTGTATGGCCGCACTTTCCCCTGTCCCCCGTCCCCTGCGCGGTTCGTTCGAATGTCGCGTGAATGCTTGGAATGTGCGTGCTCACAGAGTAAATAAGTAAAAGTTTGATCTTGTATGTACAATCAAAACACTCCCCCTTTGGACGCTAGTCGCGCTACCGTACGTTTGGTTCATGTCAGGGACGGGCGCCGGCCGTACAAACACCGCCCTGGGCCTCTCTGCCATCCACTCCCTTCTCCCTCCCGCTATACTAGGGTTTCTCTTCCGAGCCTCGATGTGTCCCTAACACCTGCACACGGACCTCCACCAAGCAAAACCGGTGGTTTTTTTTTAAAGTTGGGGGGGGGGGGGGGCTTTTAAATAGAAACGCAAGCGGGAATGAGAGCGTGGCGATGCTGGCTGGCCTGCCTGCTTTGCCGACCCCTTCGTTAACCGAACCCGCCTGCCTGCCAGGCCTGCCAGCCCGACCCGACCCGCACTTGTAAAAAAAGATTGGTAAAGTTTGGCGCGCCGCTCCGCTCCGCCTGCGGGCCGGCCGGGGCCGTGCCGCGCCGCGGTGAGTTGAGGATTAAGGTTTTTAATAGCGCGCTGTCGGAGTACCGATCTCTTGTGGCGGTCCGGCCGGACCGGACCGGTCGGGACCGTCTGGCAGTCTACTCGAAAGTTTAATGGTAACTTTTATTCCCGAGTGACGGCGCGGTCAGATAGCGCCCCGCGTGCTTACCGCCGGGGCGGGGCGGGGCGGGGCGCGGCCGCCTCTCGAGCTAATTACTACCCCTGCTGCTGCTGCTGGGACTGACTGACTGGAGCACAAAGTTTGCACCCAGTTACTGGTCTTAAAGAATGCTATTAAAAACCGCCGAGGGTTCGCGATGTTTTGAGATGCGGAAACTGTCATTTATTTTTTGTTGTAGTGTTTGCCCAACGAAAGGTACCAAGCCTGATTTTTATTAGTATGCCCCCGCCCGCGGCGAGGGCTGGCAGTAGCAGCCTTTGTTTGACCGGTGTTTGTGTTTCGGCGGGAAGTGTCGCGGAGGTAATTAGCCTTCACGCTGGCGGGGCGGGGTGGCAGCCCTCCTGGAGATTCTGTTTGTCTTTAGCCTGCCGGCCCTTGTAAAACGTTTTAATTACTGGTAAATTTCTGGTAAATTAAAGTGAAATTAAACTGTAATTACAGTTAAAGAAATCAATTAACCGTTAATTTAATCAACTTTCGGTTAATTTAACTCTCATTTGTGTTACATTTGCTGGTAATTTACACAAGTGTAATTACTACATGTTTAATTAACTCTCAATATGATAGACATTTGAAGTTCATTAGCACAGGTTAGTTTAGAGAATTCTAAGACAGTTAATGTAACTTTAATGTCAGCGTAATTAAAGTATTTGTCATTTGAAGACTTAGCAATTTTACGAGAGATTGACTTAATTAAGCGTTAATTTAAGGACCGTTAATTGAACAGTAATTAACATCTTATGAACGACCAGTGCTGGTCGATAGTGGAGCGTACCGGACCTCAGCTGGACTAAGAAGCAGTGATGGCTGAGTGGTTACAACAGCGGAGTTGTAACCACAAAGTTGCGGGTTCAAATCCCCAAATTTATCATTTTTTCCATTAAATTGTAATTTACTACTGTCCATTAACGTTAAATTAAACTAGCAAAATTCAATTACTGGGTAATTGAACGTTAATTAATTTTTAATGATTAGTAATTACCCAGTAATTACATTTTTAGCTTCTAATTATAGTCTAATACCTTCTTAATTACACATCTGTAAATTAACTGTAAATTTACCGTAAATTACCCAGTAATTTACGATTAATTTAACCGTTTCACAAGGGGGCAGACACCCGAGCCCGTTTGCTTTTCCCGGGGGTACTTCCGGTGCGCCGACACACCGCCGGGCCGGGCACTTCCGGTAAGCCTCTTACCCGCATGCGCTCGGGTTGCCGCCGCCCGCCCGCCCGCCCTTCGGCTGATTGAAGACAAGGAACCGACCGCTAGTTTTACACTTTTTAATAGGCATAGGCAGCACAGTGCACTACACCCCAAGTGTATGAATGTCGCACATACCTTAGGTGTGTGAGTTTCCATTCCATTCCAAAGTACGCAGTAGGCCCTATTGGTGTTAACTTCCCCCCAGGGACGAGTGTGCGAATAATAAAAATTTACACACGTAGAAAGTGTGTGACATTCAAACATTTTGGATTTCCAGTGTTGTTTGAATTTTATTTGGAATTTTGTTTTTCGGAGTGTACACTGCTGCATTGGGCTGTCATTGCCGGGAACGAGAGATGCAGCATCTGGACCCCGCTGCTGATTCAGTATGCGAGCGGCGCCGCTGTGGGTCTCTGGGCCGGGGGCGGCGGGGGCGGCGGGGGCGGCGGGGGCGGCGGGGGCGTCGGGGGCCTCAGCCTGTCCGGGGGCGGCGGGGGCCGCAGTGTGTCCGGGGGCGGCGCAGCCGTGGAGACCATCGGAGGGGGCATTGCAGGGGAAGCAGTTCATTCATGCAGCAGAGTTAATTAATCGACATAAATCTTTCTCTCCACTTTTCGATTGCCTCTCGACCACCTCATATACCTTTTCTTGTTCGCACTCGCCCCCCCCCCTTCCCCCCCAACGGCACCCCTGTGGCCAAACAATGTAATGACACGCAAAATAATGTATAACGGTCCTTGAAAGGGAGAGTTCCGCTCTCTGAGCGGAGAAATTTCTCCTCGAAATGGGGATTTAATTAAGAAGGCTCAAGTGAGGGAAGGGGGGGTCTCACCAAAAAGGAAGTTTTGGAATGGGGCGGCCCGCCGAAACTTTGGCAATGTTGTTTGACAAGGCGGGGGCGTCGCGGAGCAGAACATGGGCAATCGGCGTGCGGCCGGGCTGGTGGGCGGGGTGGGGCGGGGCGGGGTGGGGCGGGGCGGGGCGGGGCAGCAGGGCGGGGCGGGGTGGATTACAGCATCAAGTCGACCCTGGCTGCCGTTCCATGATCAACTTCTGCTAGGAGACTCCTTCCCCCCTGCTTCGCTGCGTGCATATGCGGCGCTGCAGCTTAAGTCTTCATCCCCACGCGGTGGCTTGTGGTTGTTGTAAGGATTCGTGGGGTGCGCAGCCGCTGTGGAAAGTCCACGCTCTCTGCAAAGTAAAGCTGACGGCGAATTGCACTGAAAGGTACAGTTAATACCCTGAAAGCTTTTTTGGGATTTTTACTAAGCGACGGTGAATGTCAATGGCTGTGCTGTGAGGCTGGAGGCCGATGTGCTCGAGTTTTAGGCAAGTGAAGCACAGTGCTCTACGTTTGCTAATGTACAACAGTCTCACAGTATAGTTAACTGTGCGCCTCCGTCAACTTCAGCTGATTCGTCGTCCGCTCCCGCCGGCGCGCCGCTGGTGCGCTGCTCCCGGCCGGTAAACTCCCTTCACTTAACATATCAAAGGCGTTAAACGTCCGTGCTGGGCCCAAGGAGGCCACCACGCCCCGCCACGCCCCGCCACGCCCCGCCACGCCCCACCACGCCCCACCACGCCCTGCCCGGACCACAGCCCTCTTCCACCACTCCGCCTTCCGTCCCAACCCCTGCGGCCCACAGGACTACTCTGTCATTTGTAAGGTGATACGTGTGATACCTGAGATGACTCATGATTTTTCTTGTTTACTTGTCAATTGTGACAAAAAAGGGGAGTATCCAACACAAAAATATTTTGTTCATTACGATTTACGAAATATGTTGTAAATTTACGACAACCCCATCTCGCGCGTCATTGAAATTCAAGTCGACACGTAGTGCTTGTAATATTACGATTTCTAATTGTAATATTACAAAACTTACTACACGTGAAAAATTCCTGTAACCAACAACTATTCTTCTCACATTGCAACTGGAGACCAATCTGTCTCCGCATACGGTGAATATGATGCGGTGCGGTACAGTGTACTGCGCTGCACGCGCCGCTGCGCCCCGCTGCACCAGCCCAACCCTTTCCTTTCCGAACAATTACCGCGTAAGCCGCTGAAATATGCGCCCACCGCCCGGCCCGTCTGCTCTGGGGCCGTAATGCCGTAATTGCGATTCTGCGATTCACTGTGACCGCCAAGTGGCTCTTCGAAAACGAGCGCGGCCTAGGCCTGGTGGTGGTGGTGGTGGTGGGGGGGGGGTGCACTGGTGCTCAATGAGCCCAACAAGCCTATTGGCTGCCTCACTTTGTCTCGGTGCGCGGGGCGGGGCGGGGCGGGGTGCACGCGGCCAGACAAAGTGATCGGCCCACCCCGCCCCGCCCTCTGTCGGGAGAGCGCTCAAAGACCCAGCGCGCCGCGGTGAACCTCTGCGCGGCCCGGCCTGCTAGTCAGCCCCTTAGTGTAGCAGCACATTTCGTTCCGTTTGCGCCGCGCCGCTGCCTTTTGATGAAAATTTGTATGGTGAGGGGCGCGGGGAGGTTTCCCCCGTGTGTGTGTCTGTGTGTGTGTGTGTGTGTGTGTGTGTGTGTGTGTCTGTGTGTCCCGGGAGGTGAAGGGCGTCGGGATCGAGCGCCAGCACCGAAAGCCTCCCGCGCCTCCGCTGCTTCAGCTTCTTCTTCCTGCTCCTCCTCCTCTGCGCCGCCTCCGACCCATACAGAAGGAGCTTGTTACGGTATTTATATATAAAAAAAATTTCAGGCGTCCCCGTGCCGCTCAGGCTCAGCGCCGCCGCGAGTCGGCCTGTGAATGGCATGAATGATGCGTACTTGTGCCGCTTGTCGCCACTTCGCCAAAGTTGCGGCAGGCATTGGAAATGATGATGATAATCCAAACAGTTGGCGTACAGCTGAGCGACTGCGCGTCGCCCCGCGCCACGCCACGATACGGCTAGTAGTAATCTGAGCATGGGCTCAGCAGCAGGACGAGGCGAGGGTGGTCTTGTCTCTTTCTATCTCTTCCCCCCCTCTCTCTCTCTCTCTCTCTCTCTCTCTCTCTCTCTCTCTCTCTCTCTCTCTCCCTCCCTCTCCCTCTCCCTCTCCCTCTCCCTCTCCCTCTCCCTCTCCCTCTCCCTCTCACCAACCATGTTTCCCATCAGTCCGGCCTCCTCCTTCTCATCTACGCGCGAGCCCCGTCGTCTTGATGGGGAGACAGAGAGGCTAAGAATGAATGAATGGACTCGAATGAATGGGAGGCGTCGCGACTGTACGGAGTGCGCGGCTATGCGGGGCGGGGCGGGGCCAGCCGCGAAGGAGCCGCTCCAACTTCTTTTCACCCTCCACCCCTCGCCTCCCAGTCTCTTATTTGTCACGTCCTCGTCTTCCGGTGTCACCGGGAGGGAGCCCACCACCGCCCCACTTCGCCCCGCCCGCTTTCAATTGCAAACCAAACGCGGCTGCAAGGGCCGCACCCCCCACCCCCTCCGTGCCGTGTTTGTTTCGCCATGGCGATTATAATGACGGCCGCTTCCAGCTAAGGAGTCATCGCGCCGCGTATTTTCTGCTCTGCGAATTATGAAAATGTGGCCGCGTGCTGTCCGCTGGAGAGGCCTCCTCCTCCTCCTCCTCCTCCTCCTCCTCCTCCTCCTCCTCGTCCTGCTCGTCCTCCTGCTCCTCCTCCTCCTCCTCCTCCTCCTCCTCCTCCTCCTCCTCCTCTCCTCCTTCTCCTCCATCCTCCTGCTCCCCTCCTCCTCCTCCTCCTCCTCCTCCTCCTCCTCCTGCTCCTCCTCCTCCTGCTCCTCCTCGTCCTCGTCTTCCTCCTGCTCCTCCTCCTCCGCACCGCACAGGACTGCTGCTGGTGCTGCTGCTTGCAGGGGTAATGAGGCACGTGGTGGTGGTTCCTCCTGGAGGACGTAGCGGCTGGCCCTGGACCTGGACGGTCCCGCACCGCACGAGTTTCACTTTCCCCAAGCCCGCCCCACCCCGCCTCACCCCACCCCACCCCACCCCGCCCCGCCCCGCCAGCGGCGCCCCCGCGTCTTTCATATTTCCCAGAGGTGCCTTGTTAGGCATTCATTCATTCCGCTCCAGACAGGCACAGTGACTCAGGATGACGGCCCAAATTTGGAGAGCAGTGGAGGAACTGAACCCCACACCACCCCTCTCTCTTTCCCTCTCTCCCCTCCCTCCCTCTCTCTCTTTCTCTCTCTCTCTCTCTCTCTCTCTCTCTCTCTCTCTCTCTCTCTCTCTCTCTCTCTCTCTCTCTCTCTCTCACTCATTTTCTCGCCCCCTTTCTCTCTCTCTCTCTCTCTGCTCACAGGTGTGTCGCTCAGCCCTTCAGCTGCAGTGCGCCTTGCTGTCGTATTGTGAGCAGACACCCCTTGCCCCCCTCCCCAGACCTCTTCTTCCAGTGCCCCTCCTCTCTCCCTCTCTCTCTCTCCTCCCCTTCCCCTTTCGTAGCGGCGACCTTTCCGTATCCTTCTCAGCGCGCTGTGACATTGTGTCTGAGCCGCGGCGCCGCCACAAAGTTCTGTCGCGCTGTAGCAGGCCTGCTCTGCTAAATGTCTTCACGTTAGTCGCATACTTTCTGAGCACTTTTGTTTGAAGAATCACACTTTATCTAGAAATTACTCTGGTGACCGGTGACCCCTACGATACGTAGTAGTAGTTCTTTGGAAGTTCCCGATAAGGATTTTTAATTCAAGTTAAGTGACACTGGAATTAATATCGCATTTTTCTCTTTGGTTCCAGGTGATGGTCCGGTGGAATCAGTGATTGGTAAGTGTCTGCAGTTTGCCGCCAGAAAGAATTTTGCCCTATTATTAGCAGTCGGCATGGCCTTTTCTTTCCCTGCTTTCGTAATTAACATCATTTTTTTAAGTCTTTTCTTTCGCGAGTTTTTTTTGTCTGCTGTACCTTTTGACGGAACAAAGACAATTGCCAGTTTAACGAACTTGGGTAACAAAAGGAGGACTGGCGATGTAATGAGTGTAACTAATGGGAAGGGAGGGAGCGGGATATTCACTACCCATCTCGCTTGTTTAGTCCGAGTAAAATAAAATAACGTTCTACGTGAAACCTATGTGTGTGAATGTGTCTCACACTTGTACGTGTTTGAATCCCCATTCAAACATTTTTGAGAAGCAGAGGCGTGGATTCCTGATGAATTTAACACACTTGGGAGGAGCAGGTGTAGGAATGATAATTCTCACACCTACACATGTGTGTGGCGTTCACACTCTTATCCAGCGCATTTAGCCCCGACTCTCTGAGGTGCACCACTCTGGCTGATTGAGGAGGACCACGCCCACCGCTGCGAGGTCCAGGCGCACCCCCGCCGGGATGGAGCGAGGGGGATTAGTCTTGGATGGAGCCACACTCCCAGCCATCCTGGGGGAAGAGGGGGGGGGGGTGAATTCAATGTTGTGGTCTGCTGGTCCATTTTAAACCTCCTCGGCTTTGAGTCGCGCAGGGGGGGCTCTGGGCCATGGCCGTTGTGTCACACAGTGCCGGCGGGGAGGAAGACGAAGAATCGGGATGCGGTACCGCTGCCGCAAGTCCTCTGCACTGACTCCTCCCTCACATATGTGTGTTAGAGAGAGAGAGACGGAGAGGGAGAGGGAGAGAACGAGAGAGAAAGAATTTTACAGCACAGGGCTGTAGCCGCCAGGCCGTAGGGGATCAGTTTTTGGCTGTCCCCATACCAGATAGCGGCGGCAGAAGCAGCGGCCGGGCAGGAGGCTGAAGGGGGCCCTCGCCGGCCGGGTCCCGTGGGGGCCCCCGCCGGGGAGCCCCACACGGGGTCCACACCGCCCCGCCCAGTGATCCTTCAGCAGATCCTCAAACAGACGTGGAAAACGTCAGAGGGCGGCCCGGCCCTGCACGGTCTGTCGGTGGGGCGCACCCCACCCCACCCCGCCTCGCCCCACCCCACTCCGCCCCGCCCCGCGCAGCCCTCGCGACCCTCCCTGCAGCCTGGTAACTGAATCCTCCGGCTGCTGGCGATGCTTTTGTTTTTGGTCCAGCCCCACCATGAGCGCACCTCGCCACTAACGGGATGCTGGACGGGACCTCTTCTTCTCCTTCTCCTCCACTACACCGTATAATTCTTCTTTGCCCTCTCCTACTTCCCCTCACGTCCACTACCCTTTTTTCGAATTTTTGTCGCCACCTGGACCGTAGTATAAAACAGCAGCCCGCGGTGAAACCAAGTAAAAAAGGATTCCTGGTCGGAAAAAAAGCCAGGAGCTTGTTTTCTCGGACCCTTTTTTTTCCCGCTCCCTGCTGCGCGTTTATTTCGCTCGGCTTGTTTTTAGTTGCAGGCAGGCGGGGATGGAGGGTGGAGGGGTTGGTGGGGGTGGAGGGGAGGGGCGAGTGTCCGAGCAGGTACATGTCGCGGCCGGAGGGGAGGGGAGGGGAGGGGGGCACACACATGGGGTGAGAGAGGCTTAGCGGTAATCCGCCCCCCCTGCCCCTCCCCGCCGCTCGCCTAGGTCGATGAATCCCCGCGCGTTATTGGGCGTCTGCTGGGACCCTACCGCCCTTGCGTCTTTTTATTATCCCCTCGATTGGCTAATGCCTTGAGGCCCCACAAGGGGTATAGCTGCTGCCGCGCTGCCCCACATGGGGTCCCTGAGGGGCTGCCCCGCCCCTCCCCGCCCCGCCCCGCCCCGCCCCACCCCGCCCCGCCCCGCCCCGCCACGCCCCGCCCCGCCACGCCCCGCTCGCTTCATACGGCCCAGCGACAGCTGCGCCCCGGAGGAGATGGTCAGCAGCGCTGGACCGCGCCCCGCCCCGCCCCGCCCCGCCCCGCCCCGCCCCGCCGCGCCACGTCGCGTTGGGATTATTTTGTAATCCTCGCGGGGAGGCGAGGCGAGGCGGGGCGGCGTCTGGCAAGGAGCAGCATTACGGGTCGGGGCCCCGGGCCCCGCCCCGCCCCGCCCGCCAGCCGGACTGTGTAGCGGCTCGGCCCGCCGGTGTCCTCGAGGACATTAAACTGGCATAATAGGGAGCGCTAACCATAGGCCCCGTCCCTCCACCCTCTGCATGCTCTCGCTCGCCCGCTCTCTCTCGCTCCCCCTCGGCCGCTCCATCTCTCTCTCTCTCTCCCACTCTCTCGCTCGCTGTTTCTCGCTCCGTGTGCATGCGGGCGGCGCGCGGGCCGCCGTATCTCGTTAGTGTAACATGAGGCAGGTTGTGTCGCGGTATGATAATCACAGCCGGAATAAAATGACGGTCGCAAATTGGGGCGTAACGAGAAATGTGGTTCCTGCCGGCGGGGCGCGGCGGTGGCTGGCTGCTGCCAAGGGTTTTAACCCACACCCCGCCAGCTCTAGTCCCTTGTACGAGCCTCCCCTCCGCTCGCTCTTGTGACTGCGTGGCGTGGCGTGGCGTGGCGTGGCGCGGCGGCCCAAGTGAAGGATTAGAGCGAGCGAGAGCTCGGCGGTGTAGCCCTCGTGGCGGTGGCGAACATGATGGAGTACAGCTGCCCGCTAGGAGCTATCCCAGGTCCGACTGCGTGCCATTCTCTCTTTCTCTCTCTCTCTCTCTGCTCTCGCTCCCTCTCTCTCTCTCTCTCTGCTCTCCCTCTCTCTCTCTCCCTATTTGATCTGCCTAAGGTTCTCACCTCCTGTTCATATCACATGTATGCCGATGACATTCAACTGTACTTACATTTCCCTTCGTCTGACTTTGCAAATTCTCTTGACTTATTAGGACGTGATATAAACAATGTTATAAATTATTGCAGTGGTCATAATCTGATTTTAAATGTTGCTAAAACTCAAGCCATTTTCATAGGCACACAGCGCTATATTACTGCTCTAAACTGTACGCCGTTACCACCTTTAATTATAAAAGACTGTGTGATTCCGTACTCCACCTCAGTAAACAACCTTGGTGCTATATTTGATAATACCCTAAGCTGGCATGATCAATGTACACACATAAGTAGAAAGGTACTCGGCATACTGGCTCAACTTCGGCGCAACATATCATTCATTCCACCAAATGTGAGAAAACTTCTCGTTTCTGCCCTTGTCATGCCCCATCTTGATTACGCATCAGTCTTGTTTACAGATATTTCGGACACAAATAATACCAAATTGCAAAGACTGCAAAATTCCTGTATCCGTTTCATTACTGGTGTGTCACGCTTTCAACATATTTCCCCATTTTATAAGCAGCTGGACATCCTTCCTCTACATAATCGACGTACTGTTTCCATCGCAACTTTGCTCATGAAAATTATAAAATACCAAACTCCTAAATATTTATTTCAATGCTTTACATTCGTCTCTAATCACAGCTCTAGAAATACCCGGTCTAATGATCTGAATTTATCTGTTCCCATTCATCGTACAGAAAAGTATCACAGGTCGTTTTTAATTCAAGCAAGTAAAATCTGGAATGACCTCCATTTGTACAAATATATTAAATTATCTGATGCAGCTTTCCACCATGTGATCCTCAAATTAGCCAGTAATGAATAAGTTTAAATTTATGTCGCATTAATTCTGTGTATGCATTATTTTTGGTTCGTTTTTGTGCTATTACTATTTTTAAATTCTTATTGTTTAATTTTAAGGTTTATGTATTTACCTAATGTTGAGAGCGGACTTGTACGTCAACGGGACTTCCTAGTCCTATGTACACGTCCTTAATAAATTCAATTTCAATTTCAATTCAATTCTCTCTCTCTCTCTCTCTCTCTCTCTCTCTCTCTCTCTCTCTCTCTCGCTCGCTCTCGCTCTCACTCTCGCTCTCGCTCTCTCTCTCACCCCCTCTCTCTCTCTCTCTCTCTCTCGCCATCACTCTCTTTCTCTCTCCCTCCCTCCCGCTCCCTCCAGCTGTAGAAGCACGGTCCGCTCTCTCATTTGCTGCAGGTCTATAGGCGATCACGAACCTTTAACGCCACGCCCCGCCACGCTCCGGCCCGTGTAATATTCCGCGCCAGCCTGCAGTGCTCGGTGCGGCCGCCCCTCGGGCCCGTGCAGCGATCAGCGGCGGCGCTCTGCCATGATTAGGCCCCGTGTCTGGTGACTGGAGGCGGGCTGGGCTGGGCTGGTCGGTCTGGAGTTTTACCGTCTTTAACGTCGTGGCTGTGCTGAAATACAAGCACGTGTTTAGGAGAGGGGGGTTGAGGTTCAAGTTTGTTTGGGGCGTGTCGTAGGTCGCGCGTCACGTTAGTCTTCCCCGAGGGGGCAACAACTCTGAAATTTTTGTACACCTCGTAGATTCAGAAAATTTCAGAGAAATTCAGAAAAATCTAGAAAAATTCAAAAAAATTCAGAAAACTTAAGAAAAATTCAGGAAAAATCAGCGCAAAAATTCGAAAAATTCAGAAAAGTTTAGGAAAATTAACAAAAATTCACGACATATTTGTACACTAAATTTCAGCGTTGTTTCCCCCTCGGTCTTCACGGTGGTCGCCGGGCGGAACAGTCAGGCGAAGAGAGTCTTAGAGTCTTAGCTCTGCGCCTCTCCCCATGCAGCACAAGCCGGTGCGTAGGCGGTATAATCTGGCCTGCCTGCATCATGACCTGGGACAACGAGCGCGCCGCCGTGCATGCGGGCGTGTGCGCGCGCTCAGTGTGGTGCGGGCGGGAGCTAAGTTTTTATGGAGAAGCCAAAGTAGCGCCCTGGGTACGGCCCTGCCTGGCGTCCTCGTGTTCCGCTTTGGTTGTTCTCTTGCGGCGCCGGGAAAAAGAACTTGGCGCGTAGATAGAGGAGGTCGCTCACCTCTAGCTTATTTCTCCTAGGTGATTTTTATGAGTGATAGTTTCGAAAACAAAGAAAAAAAACGGTAATGTTATCGTTTGTGATTTTCTACAAAAATAATCAAGAAGCTTTGGGGGCAGTTTCTGGGCGTGGCTGCGTGAGTGATGGGTTCGAGTGGCGAGCTACAAGTTGGAACGGCCATCGACCTCCTTTTTTTTGTTCTTTTTTCCCTCTCCCTCGACTTTCCTCTCTTTTGTTACTCTTTGGACGTCATGGTTCGCTTTCGCGCCCGCGCCACATTTTTCAGCGCGTTTGCGCTGCGGTGACCGACGCGGGCGGCGGCGGAAATACGGTGGCTTATAGGAGGGACGCAGGGTGTGCCACACTGAAACTCCAAGTGTACAAAAGTCGCTTACTTGCAAGCGAGTAATTTTTTCACATACACTTGCTTAGATGTGCGACTCGTCTTTCACACACTTCTATGTGTTCGTACGCGGCTCATTCGTACATTGTGCGCGGCAGTATCTACAAGAAATGTGAATAATTATTTGTCGCGGACCTACCTGCAAGTGTATAACTCTCCTGCAAGTGAGTGACATTGCAATACATGACGGTAGAGACGCGGGTGGTGAAGAGCGCAACACAAGTGCATAGGACCGCCAGGGCAGCGCCGGCCGGCGGCGTAATTACAAGGAGTCCTGGTCTGAGCCGCCCCGCCCCGCCCCGCCCCGACCTGCCCCGCCCCGCCTCGCCCCGCCCCGCCCCGCCTCGCTACAGGCCGCCTGTCACTTAAGCCGAGCCTCCGCCTGACGTTTCTGTCTGGGAAGAGGAAAATGAGCTGAGCCGCGCCCAAAACCCTTTGCCGCCATTACGTCCGCCTCTCCGGAGGAGTTAGGTTGGCGGGGCGGGGGCGGAGCGGGGGCGGAGCGGGGGCGGGGGTGGGGGCGGGGGGGGGGGGGGGGGCGGGGGCGGGGTTTGCTAGATTTGATGGACCCCCCATCGACTGCTTGTGCCGGGCGGTGCGGTGCCGTGCCACGACGGGGTCGGATGTTCTACGGCCTGGCAGCCGTAGGCTTTTCCGAAAGAAGTAGTCCTCCCTCTCCCCACCCCCCATTCCACGGCTGCCCCCTTTTCCCTTCCCCACCTCTCACATTTCTCATCGAAGATTGGGGCGCGCGCTGGATTTGGGACGAAACGACGTGCCTACGATATCTCTCTTTCGAATCGGGAAGCTGTGAGCCGCGAGCGAGCGCGGCCAGAGTTTGAAGATGAGCTCCCATCCCACCCGTGGCCCTGCCGTGGAAATAACTGTACTGCGGGGGGATTATTGTGTGAAGAAATGCTGAGCATGGAGCCAAGGCAGCGTCACTGTGGAGTACATACATGGACTCGGCGTGAGTAAGCTGGAGTGGGCGCGTCCAAGCAGCCGTCTCTTCACCTCACTGCCAAACACCTTAACCCAACTCGACGCGCGGTGTGGCGGGGCGGGGTGGGGCGGGGTGCCTCTGAGCCCTTCCATCGGGCTCTTAGCTCCAGTCCAGGGCAGAGAGGGCTTGGGAAGGGTTGTGTCGCCGCCCCGCCCCGCCCCGCCCGGCGCGCGCAGCCATGACAGATGGAGCGAGGGCCGCCCGGGAGGTAGGCAATGCGGAGGCACTCGTGCGCGCGGGTTGCCTACCCCCCGGGCGGCTGCCTCACCCGGCCCGGCCGCCGGGCCCAGGGATGAGCGAGCAGCCAGTGCCGCCCAGAGTGACAAATCTTCTTACGGGGCGCCAGAACGGGACGCCGCCTGCCTGGCCCGACTCGCCTCGCCTCGCCTCGCGCCGCCAGGACCGACACATTTTTTGGCAGGAAGATGACGGAGCAGACGCCGCGCGGGACGAAATGAGAGCTCGCCCCGCCCCGCCCCGCCCCGCCCTGCCCCGCCCCGCCACGCCCCGCCACGCCCCGTCCCGCCCCGCCACGCCCCGCCGTAAAGGCCCATCCGCCGCGGCCGCCCGGTCGGTAAATTGCGCGAAAATCAAATTGCTCCCAGCGTCGCCCTTAAGGTTTTCTCGGGAGGCGGCCTCCTTGGGATCTCCTCTGCCTCCCGACACCTCGCGGTCCTCTTTGCCCCCCCCCCCCCCCCCACTACCGCCACTTTCTCTCTCCTTCTGCCCCTCTGTGGTGACTGACGAGTTTCCGCCAAGTTTCCTCTGATCGGCGCGCCGCACCTTCCACCACCGTCATGCTGCTCGCCCCCGGGGGGCCGGGGGGAGGGGGTCCCCACCCGCGCGCCTCCCTCGGGCTGAGCGGCGTGCCGGGGGCGGCGGGGGCCGTGGGGGCCGCGGGGGCGGCGGGGGCCGCGGGGGCCGCGGGGGCCTCCGGACGTGTCAGATGTGGCGGGTTTGATTGCCTCCGCGGTCTGCTGCTCGGCAACGCCAACCCGCCCCGACCTGGCGACTCTGCTAATGGCGTCATAACGCACGCACGCACACACACACACACACACACACACACACACACACACACACACACACACACTCACACGACACATCCTGTCGCCGCCAGGATCAAGTGTGTATCATCAACCGTTGCTCTATCTTAAAGAACCCCAATCATCTGGTTTATAAAGTGAAACGGGAGCACAGATATAAGCGCAGAGAGTTGGTGGTGGTGGCTGCGGTTCTAGTTTGGTCGCTCCTCGCTCGCGCCGCAAAAGTCCTCCCTCCTGTCTGCCCCTAAAGTCCTCCCTCCTGTCTGCCCCTAAAGTCCTCCCTCCTGTCTGCCCCTAAAGTCCTCCCTCCTGTCTGCCCCTAAAGTCCTCCCTCCTGTCTGCCCCTAAAGTCCTCCCTCCCCGTCGCGCTGCGCTGCGTAATGAACGCTCGCTGCTGCCGCCGAGGCTACCGCTTCCTGTCGACCTGGTGGCCGCTGGCTCCGCCGCACCTCGCCCCGCCCCGCCCCGCCCCGCCCCGCCCCGGAGTTCCTCCTGAGGCGGGGCGGGGCGGGCTGAGGCGTGACGGCGAGGCAGGGCACCTGAGCTGAGCTTCCGTCGCTCCGGGGATAATCGCTTTACGTGATGGGGAAGCGGCTCCCTGGATCATCGGTACCTGCCTGCAGTCCCCGGGTTGCCATTTTGCCTCTCTCTCTCTCTCTCTCTCTCTCTCTCTCTCTCTCTCTCTCTCTCTCTCTCTCTCTCTCTCTCTCTCTCTCTCTCTCTCCCCCTCTCTCTCTCCCCTCTCTCTCTCTCCCCTCTCTCCTCTCTCTCTCTCTCTCTCTCTCTCTCTCTCTCTCTCTCTCTCTCCCTCTCTCTCTCTCTCTCTCCCTCTCTCCAGCGTGCTCCCCTCTATTTCCAGCCCTCCCCGTAACTCTGTCCGATATTCCATTACACGAGCGTTTGCTGAGCGGATTAGCCCGACGCACTCGCAGCGCGCGGCTAACCCTCTCATGCGGATGGCCGGCCGCGGCGGCCGCGAGAGAGAGAGAGAGAGAGAGAGAGAGAGAGAGAGAGAGAGAGAGAGAGAGCGAGGGGGGGAGGGGGCGCAGGAGCGACAAGAGACCGTGTAGAAGCTGTCCCCTCCTCAGCGTCTCAACAGGCGGTTCGGCGTTTGTCTTCCGAACGCGTGGTGGCGATGCGCATCCGGCTCCACACTGAGAACTCATGGTGTGTGAATGTCAAACCCACTTTTCGGCGTGTGTCAAGTGTTACTCGCAATCCGCTCAAGTAAGAGCGTGATCTTTCGTACAAATTTCAAAACATTTTTGTTGGGACACGTGCACGAATAGAATTGCATTTTCGTACATTCACACGTTTGATTTACTCGTCTGCTCTTCCTGCTTTCGTTTTCTTTGGGCGCCCTTATTGCTCATCCCGTGAGCGAGCGCCGCCTCCGCTGCTGGCTAATCCGCCAAGCGATACCAACTCCGTTTAATATCCGCAGCTGTTCACTCTCGCGCCCCGGCGGGGCCCGGGCCAGCTGGCTGGCAGCTCGGTCAGTGCCTCGGCGCCACGCCGCGCCGCGCCGCCGGCTCGGGCGCCCGACGCGTTTCTTGAGGAGGGGGGATGTCGATATTTTTTCGCCTTAAGTTTGGAAGAGGAGGGCCTAACTCGGTTAGGGCCACTAACTACAACTTCCACACTGCATGCCACTCTGCAATAATGACCCCCTCCACTGCGCGCCAGCCCAGGCCAGGCCCTGCGCCCCGCGCGTCCCGCAGCGCTCCCTCCCCTACCCCGACACTCCCCTACCATGCGAAAATCCAATCACGTAATTGCAAATTATCCACGTAATTACCTTGGGAATCAGTTGTCTATTAGCTTGCGGGCGTGGCGCCTCTTATCGTGGCGCGGCCGCCCGCCTCCAGGCAGAGTGGGAAAGGAGTGTCGGGGACGCTGAGGGGGAGGGGGGGGGGGCGAGGGGACCAACCCACCCCACTCATTGCACTGCCGAGCCCCACTCTTGTAAGTGCGTGAATGTTGGGTGTTCGGCCACTGTCGGGAAAAAAAACTACAGCGAATCCTTATTAATTTTTATACGGCCATTACTGTAGTTTCAGGTACAGGATTCTCTGTTCTTTTTTCACAAACCATCCCGTACCCAGAAAAATAAAATTGTTGAAGTAAATGGAAAACCAATTATGAAAATTGATTCGGCTCGATAAGACGAAAAACAAATGTCAACATATGTCATGGTTTTGGAATAGAAATGAAAAAGTTGGTGGCCTTCAACAATTTTAGTTTTCGAGGGGTACGGGATGAACTATCAAAAACGTCCCAGTGAGTCCTGTCCCTGAAACTGCAGTAAAGGCAAAGCGTCCAAATCAACAGGATTCACCGTAGTTTTTTTCCCGCGTAGTGAGTGTGCACGGGCGAAAAGTCTCCGGGCGACAATCGCGCCGATGTCATCCATGAGATGCTCCGGGGACAGAATTGTCGGGCTCGCTTATTTTCTGCGCGGGGCGGGGCGGGGCGGGGCGGGGTGGGGCTTCCATTAGCGACCGGGGCCAGGCGGGAGCCCCGGACGGCCCCGTCACGGAAGCTGTCCGGTGCCGAGGGGTCGAGTCCCAGGAGCACTGAGGAGGTGTAGGGGGAGGGGCGGGGTGAAAGGGCCTCGAGGATGAGGAAGGACGAGCTCTGAAAGGGTTATAGTGGGCCGAACAAAATGGAGAGGAAGGGCCCCACGTCGCTTATGGTTCCGCATTCTTTTATTCTTCAGCAGCAGGGCAGCCCGGCAGAGTTCCGGGGCGGGGCGGGGTGTGTGAGGCGGGGCGGGGCGGGGCGGGGCGGGTCACCGGGCTGGAAGAAGGGTCGCACCACGGGGACCTGCTGCTGAGCGATGACTCGCCTGCTGCATTCCACCGCGATACCTCTCCATATACCCGCATGAGAGAGAGAGAGAGAGAGAGAGAGAGAGAGAGAGAGAGAGAGAGAGAGAGATATGCTGTCTGGAGGTAAGCGAGAGGAGCAGGGGGTATTCTGTGGGTGGATGCTAGCGACGGGTACCGGCGGGCCCAGCGCTCAAGCAGTCCCTCCCGGTTCTCAGACCTCACTCTCCCCCCCCCCCCCCCTATCTTCTCTCTCTCTCTCTCTCTCCCTCTCTCTCTCTCTCTCTCCATCTCCATCTCTTCCGCTGTCTTCCTCACACTCACATATAACCCGCCTTCTTCTTCTTCTTGGCGGTCGGGTTCCTGCCCCTCGGTGGTGGGGCGGGGCGGGGTGAGGTGGGCCTGCAGCTTCCACAAGAGTACCTCCGGGACTGGGGGCCGTTCGCGGCGGGTATCGACAGCGCTTTAGCCAACAAGAGAACACAATTTGAGCGCAGCGGAGTGGCGCAGTACCCCGGCCCCCGGCCCGGCTGGGCGCCGCTACTCCCTCTTCGCTCTTATCTCCCTTCCCTTTTTTTCCACGGCCCCCCGTAGTCGGTCTTTATTGGTCGTGTAGCTTCCGATGGGATTGCCCGCTCGCAATGTGTTTCTACCTTGGAGTAGGGCCCGGCCGGTGCTTCTGCGAGGGAAGGGGAACGTCTGGGAAAGATTCGACGGGGTGGTCGATTGAAAGAATCTCTGTTTTTATTTGGTCGTCTTTACTTAAAAAAAAAAAATGTTTTCACTAGCGTATTATTACTATTATTGCCCTTATTGCTAGTATTTTTACAGCCTGGTTTCCATCAGACTGCCAGGGACGGGCGTGATGCATGGTCGCTGCGGGCGGAAAAGTTTCCCATAACGCGTTTATATTCTCTTTTCCTCCATCTCCGCCCGGCCGAACCGACCCGCATTCTGCCAACCTTCCGACCGAAATCCGGCGCGGCGTGTGGCGCCTGGCGAGTGTTTGGACGCGACTTTGGCCTGGTTTTCGCTGGGGCGGGGTGGGGCGAGGCGGGGCGGGGTGGGGTGGATCGGGGCGGGGCGCTTCCGTATCCATCAGCAGAAAGGCGTCGACAGGCAGAGCAGGGCCAGCCATCCGATGCTTCAATTAAAGTCGGACATTCTGTCGTGTTGTCCGCAGCTCAACCGACTTCCACTTCTCTCTCTCTCTCTCTCTCTCTCTCTCTCTCTCTCTCTCTCTCTCTCTCTCTCTCTCTCTCTCTCTCTCTCTCTCTCTCCGCCGACCACGTTTGACATTAATAAAACTGATGGCATTGATCAGCACGCCTTTGTTCCCGGCTGTGCTTACTACTTAATCCCGCGGCTCACCGGAAGGCACAGCGCCCCGCTCACTTTTGACACGTCGATATTCCGCGCGTAGTAAATAAACAAACGGAAAAGAATCAAATAGGTCTACAAAAGAAAATAACGAATTTTTGTTTCCAAAGAAAAAAAGGCGTTTGTAATTACGGCGCAGCTCGCGAAGCCGGACAGTGTTTATCGAATTGCGTTTTTCATACACACCCCGCGACATTTATGGGCTTTTTTCCTGGTGCACGTTTGCTGTATGCAAATTTCTGCTGGCGACGCACGGTGTTGGTTTTTGTAGCCGACAGGAGCTGGAGGCGGGGCGGGGCGTGTGGGAGGGAGATTCGCAATAAGAAAAGCTTACGGCGAATTTCACCTCTCCCTCCAGGAACACGACGCCCGGAGTGCCACAGGCTTGGGTTTGCAGTGCTCTCCCTCTCTCCCCCTCCCTCCCTCTCTTTGCGCTTTTCACTGGCCGCGCCACCAAGAGGCGATAGGATAGGCAGTGGAGCTATGAGGCGCCTGGCTGCCACCCGCGCGCGGCCCGCCTCGCCACCATGTTGGAGGAGGACGCGGTGTACCGACCGCACCGCCGGCGGGCGCAATTCTGTCAGAGCGGGTCGCATACCTGTGCCCCGCCGCGCCCCACCGCGCCCCACCCCACCCCACCCCACCGCCCCACCCCATCGCCGCGGGCTGAGCCCCTCCCCCCGTCCCTCCAGCCGGGTCCACATGCACCCCCTACCCCGACCCCGCGCCGCTATGTACTGGCCTTTGTACGGGGCGCGCCCGCCCCGCCCAAGAGCGCGACACATATCCAGATCTGTTTGCCAACACCCTCGCCCCTTACATTCTCCTCCTTACCCCCTCCTTCCCCTCCCTCCCCTTCCCCGCCCTCTTTCCCCTGGCTGCCCCCGCGCAAGCGACGCGACGACAGACAGCGATAACCGCAACTTCGACGCCGCCGCTGCGTATGTTTGATGATCATTTCCATTCCGCTGAGTGCGACGAGACACCAGGTGTGTGTGTGTGTGTGTGTGTGTGTGTGTGTGTGTGTGTGTGTATGTATGTGTGTCTGTGTGTGTGCGCGCGCACACGCGTGCCTTTGTGAGAGGTGCGGGTACATATAGGGAGCGCCGGGGCCGGATCGTGTATGAGGAATTCTGTCGGGGAATCGCACGCCGCCCCCTTCGCCTCCCCCTCCCCTCCCCCTCTCTTATTCCCCCCCCCCCCACCCCTTATGTCCTCTTTCCCGCTCCCCCCCCCCTCTCCACCACCCCTCCTTTCTCTTTAAGGGTGAGAGATGGCCCTGCAGTCGGCACGTGCTGAGTGTATCGGCCCTCCCCTCCCCCCTCCCCCCCTTGCTTGCAGTCGCTTTCCTCTTTACGTCTCCTTCCTCGTTTACGCCGTCAGTGCTGCCAACCTCTTTTTTTGCTTTCTCCAGAACCCCCCCCCCCCCCGCTCAACCCCCTCCCTCCTCCCTGTCCTCCTGATCATCCCCTTCCTTCACGTATTTAATTATCGAGAAGCATAGGTAATGGGTTGAGGGGTTGGGGGAGGAGGGGGGTGGTGAATAAAAAGAAACAAGTAGCACCGGCGTTGTGGAGTTTGTGAAGAAATTATACTTGTAGATTTACAGTATATTTTGTAATTTACTATTTACAAAATATTTGTTCAATTTTTCACATCCAATTTTTGTTTGCCAATGAATTCTGAGCCGATATACGTTTTGCATTCTAAAATTGCGATTTTTTTTTATTGCAATTTTACAATACTCTTATTCCAACTTTCTTTTTCTGTGAAAACTTGCCGTTAGTTCTGACCTGACAGTGTGTGCTGGAGGTGGGGACAACACAGGCTGCCACCTGCCAATCTGGACACGCCAGTGCCCCTCTGGCGGGCGCCCCCTGCCTGGAGAGGCGCCTGGAGGCCATTCTCCAGCCCCGACGGGTGACACCTCATGAGTCTACGTGACGCTCGGCCCCCTGCAGGAGGGGGCGGGGGGTCCTCCTATAGCCTACCACCCGCCGGCCTATCGAGAGGGGAACGACCTCGGTCACGTGATGAATTCATCAGAATCTGCTTCATTCCCCCACTGCAAATATTCGAATCCAGATTCTCGCCCGAAAAGGGAAAGGACACTTTTCCTTGCTTATTTAGCGTGAGAATTTTAAATCTCACTCTATTTGAGCGAGATATTTTTTAGCCTCGCTCTATATGAGTAAGGCTTTCTTAGCCTCACTTTATTTAAGCAAGAATTCTCACTTTATTCGGGCGAGACCACAAAATTCTTTCTCAAATAGAGTGAGGAAAAAAATTCTCACTCTCTAGAGAGCAAGAAAATTGCCCTCAAATTCTCGCCCGTATAGGAGCGAGAATCAGGATTCGTTCATTTTCAGTGCCCCCTCCCCCCCCCCCCTCCCACTCCACCGGCGGGGCCATCGCGCCACCCCTCTCGATGGCCGCACGCTCCCCCGCCAAACATATTATCCCAATCAATCCCCACTCCGCGCTCCCGCCCCCGCGGCCTGCACGCTTCACCCCCTCCTCCCTCCCCGCTGCCCCCTCCCCCTCACCACCCCCTCAGGCCAGGCCTGGATAGACCCGGGTCCGCGAGCGGGACGACACGGTTATTATTTACCTCTGTCGATATCAAAGTATTTTCTTTTGTTAGTGTCTATATGTATGTATGTGTGTGTGCGTGAGCACACATGTGATTTTGTGTTGCGTAGTAGCGCGCGTTCTGCAAAGAGGGGCGAAAATATTTGAATGCAATGACATTATGTAATGCGACGGCTGTAATGTGGGACAGCGGCGCGGGGCGTTAGTGTAGCAGGGTGGGAGGGGGATGGGAGAGGCTTAAAGTCCACAAATACGTTGCGAGCTGTGGCGCCGCGCCCGCCCCGCCCCGCCCCGCCCCGCCCCGCCGCGCCCCGCCGGCTGGTCCGTCCGGTTTAGTCCAGCAGCAGGCGCCCGTCCGGCCTGGGCCTGGGCCTTATGGTAATGGGTGCCGGAGCTATTAGTATGTGGAGCTGGGCGGCGGGGGCTGGGCTGGGCGCCCCCTAGGCACCCGCCCCCGCCCTGGCAGACGCCCCCGCTCCCACCTCCGCCTCCGCCCCCGCCGCCTCCGCCCCCGCCGCCTCCAGCCCCGCCGCCTCCAGCCCCGCCGCCTCCACCCCCGACACCGTCCCCGCCCGCATGATCCAAACTCTAGATTGAGTTGGCGGCCAGGTAAATAACTTAGCATGACGCCGGCGAGGTGCGACGCGACGCGGGGCGTTAGGGGTCGCGTGTGCCCGCGCGCGACGAGTGAGGGGAGGGGGGTGGGGAATTGAAAACCAAAGTGTATTCTCATGTCATACACTTTGTAAATGTGTGATTGGCCATTCGCGTCCCGACAAGTGAATGACATTGCTACCAAAATCCTCACGTTTTGTTTCCTTGTTCAAGTGTGTGAACGTGGTATTCACACTCTTTGGTCGCTCTAGTGCACGGTCCACTCGCACTATTCGCCTATTCGGGACGCGCGCGCCTCGCTTTCGAGCGCCTTACTCTCTGCGGCGTTCCCACGCGCTCACGCGTGACGCCGCCAAATCTCACTATACTCTGTCCTCGTCAGGCTTTTGGCTTTTGTCCCAGACCAACCGCACAGATGGTCGGAGAGGCCGGCGGCGCAACGGAGAGCGCTTTATTTACACGCACAGGCCCGCACGGCTAACTCGGGCTGGCTAGCGCCTTTTCATTGCGGTGTGTGTGTGTGTGTGTGTCCCTCATGCATTTGGCAATAGGTAGGCGCGCCCGGTGGAAAAGCCTGCTGCGCCGCTCCGTTTTGATGTTTATTTCATGGCAGCGGTGCCGTGGCGCCCGCCCCGCCCCTGTCCTGGTGCCTCAAAGCTTTCCTTTGTCGCGGTCCTTGCGAGGCGAGCGCGCCGTCGATAAGCTTCCCCAGCCAGCCACGTGCCGGAGGAAATAATCTGCATTTTTTTAAACCTTTACCTTTGAGATTTTTTTTTTTTTGGTAAATTGTAGTGCTCTTGAAAATTAAAGGTGCTAACTCCTACCCACTGCGCCAGTGTAATTTTTGGTTTCACGTTGAAGTTCTAGAACCGGCGGGCGAGTGTCCCTTCTACTCAAAGCGCTGAGCATTTTTAATTTAAAGTTAAATTTAAATCTAGCTCAGCCATCATTGACTTGTTGGTGTTATGAACTTTTCCCCACCTCCCTCCCTCCCTCCCCTGCCCGAACCCTCTCCCCCGAATCCTCCACTCAAAGCCATTTCCCGGCCAGGCCCCACTGTTTGGCGGCCCGCGGCGTGGCGTGGCGCGGCGTGGCGTGGCGCGGCGCGGCGCCTCAAAGGGTAAAGGCACCACGCCGCCCCCGCCCCGGCGCATCACGGCCGGCCGAACTGTCGGCTCAAATGTGACCCAGCGACGTGCCTTTCCGGACGAGTTTTGATTTCCGGGCGCCACAAGGGGCGGGGCGGGGCGGGGCGGGGCGGGGCGGGAGAGAAAGGGAGAGCGATGGGATTAGGCTGAGAGGCCGCGGCGGCAGTGTGACTGAGGGAGGGGAGGGGGCGCTCTCACGTCGCAAACCTGATCGCGATCCCTAATTAATTACCGAGGAGGGCGGGGCGGGGCGGGGCGGGGTGGGGTGGGGCGGGGCGGGGGGGTGGGGGCGGGGCGGGGCGGGGCGGGGCCTGTTCGGTAATGGCAGGCAGCACTACGACGCCGCCCTGCTGCTTGTGGCTGGTCGGGGTGGTGGGGGGGCGACTGGCGTGATTCGAATTTGCTTGTTTGACGTTTGCCAAGGGGATCAATCCACTAAGCACTAGTGCTGTTAGAAACGATCACCGGGAAATTCCCCTTCAGAACTGTCGTAAACTTACGAGATCAAATCTTAAAGTCACAAAATTGTAAAGACACGCTTGGCATCGACTCGTCATTCCTATATAATTAAACACAACTGGGGCCGTGGTTTATTTACGATCGTAAATTTACAACAAAGTTTGTAAATCACAAATTACGGGGGGAATTTAATTTATATGTAGTTTTTACAGTGCTCGATTCATTCATTCGGGTGTGTAGGGAGGTACCTGGTGGCGAGGCCAATGCCCCGTGCCTGTGACTGCGGTACACAGAGAGACAGAGAGAGGGGAGAGAGAGAGAGAGAGAGAGAGAGAGAGAGAGAGAGAGAGAGAGAGAGAGAGAGAGAGAGAGAGAGAGGGGGGGAGTGAGGGGGAGGGAGAGGGGAGAGAGGGACGCGTCAGAGATCTGTCGGATCTTGAGCAGCAGGGCAAGGAAGAGGGATTTCCGCGGCCCAGCAGACGGCGTGTCTTCTTTTCGGACCACGGCGCCCTGTGTTTGCCCGTGCTGCAGGCGGGGCGGGGCGGGGCGGGGCGGGGCGGGGCGGGGCTGGGTCGCCTGCACCGAGCTGCAGTCCATTTGTCAATGCCGGCGTGTGTAGCAGGTTTCTGTGGCGGGGCGGGGCGCGGTGGGGCGGGTCGCAGGGTGGTATGCGCTACACGGTGGGGCGGCGGGGCGGGGCGGGGAGGGAAGGGTATCGCGGAGGAAGGCCGCCCCGCCCCGCCCCGCCCCGCCCCTGCCCCGCCCGCCCCTGCCCCCCGCCCCGCCCCGCCCCGCCCCGCCCCGCCCCGCCCCGCCCCGCCCACACAGCTTGAGGCGCGGCGCCGCCTCCACTCGCTGATGCGCGGGCTGACTTATTAATGACGGCGAATCGCAGCGGCGCGGCGCGGCGGAGCAAAGCGCCCGGCTGGTTGCCGCGTCATCATGAGTCAGACGTTCACCATCATGATGATGATGATGATGACGGCGGTGAGGACGACGGTGATGCTCGCGGCGCCGATGATGCGGCGGTAATTAATCGCTGCTCTGGCGTCGCGACGCCCGCCCGGCGCGGCCCGGCGCGTCGTCTGGCAGGTGCGGGGGACTGTCTGTACAGCAGATGCGACGCGTACATCAAGCCTGCGCCGCGCGGGGCGGGACGTGTAGCGGCGAGTGTCAACCTCAGCTGGAAGTGAAACCTGCGCCTGCAGCACGACTGGGAGGAGTCATGCTGAGCACTGTGCGGTGGCTCCACCCCGAGGGGGAAACAACTCTGAATTTTAGTGTACAAATATCGTGATTTTTTTAAATTTTTGTGAAACCTTGTGAATTTTTATTGAATTTTTGTGAATTTTTTGCTCGATATTTTCCTGAGTTTTTGTGATTTTTTGTGAATGTATGTAAATTTTTATGAATTCCTCTGAATTTTTCTGAATTTTTCTGAATTACGAGGTGTACAAAAATTTCAGAGTTGTTGCCCCCTCGGTCCACCCTGAGGAACAGGAACACTCAAAACTTGTCGTTCCGTGCGGTAGTTGTGCCGTAATGTTGACCCCCTCAAAAGTATTCAGGGGTGTGCGACATTGGAAGTGTCATAAGTCTACTCTAAGTTTCATAAGCCTCTGGTGAAAACTGCAAATCACCCAAACTACTGAGGGCCGCCTGCGGGCGGAGCTTTGAGGCCTCCCCGGTAGTGTGACCATCACGCGGTGTTGGTTATACCCCTTCGGTAAACCTCTGCCGGTTTGGGGATATGACCGTCACGCAGGGGGAAAGTCGACCGCCAGGTAATAACTGTGCCGATACGGGATACTCTCGCTGTCTCTGTCTCCCCCACCTCATTATCCTACTCGTTCTCCCCCACTACCCCGCTCCACCGTGCGCACTATTTTCCTGTTTCGTGCCGTCGTGTTCGTCTGTCTGGCCGTCCGACCATCGTCTGGCTTAGGGGTGGGGGTGGGGGGGCATACGCGAGAAACGCGTAGCAGCAAACCAACAGCTCCGTAACGCGACAGATTCCTAAATGAGATTCCTCCCCTCCTCTCTTCTCCCACTTTCTCCCCTCCCTCCTCCACTTCCCACCCGCCCTCTCCCCCTATTCCCCGGCTCCCCTTTCTCTTCCCCCTCTCTCCCCCTCAAGGTCGTTGCGCCCTCACAGGCTGACGCGGCTGCTGCGGCCGTTACAGATGTCCGATCGGTATGTGGTGGTTGCGCGGTCCTAACGCCGCTGCAACATTGTGGCCGGCCCGGCCGGCAGGCGGCAGGGGGCGCCAGGCTCGGCAGTTCGGGTCGCATTCGGGGCCGCCAAACGAGGTCGTTGCGCGCCCAAGTTGTCTGCGGTCCGCAATCGCGTCCACATCTACAGATTCGCCGTTTTGGAATACGGAGAGTCCCGCATCAGCAGTGCCAGCAAGCCGAGCGGTGCCAGCAGAGAGAGAGAGAGAGAGAGAGAGAGAGAGAGAGAGAGAGAGAGAGAGAGAGAGAGAGAGAGAGAGAGCACATTGGAAATCCTAGAGCATCAATATCTCTCGATGAGTTTGCATGAGTCGCAGCCATTTCCATATCAAAACAAGTGTACGCAATGAGATTCGCTCACGTACAAATAAGTGGAACACCTACAGGTGTATAAAACAAGCTATACCCTTACCTAGAAGTGTGTGAAAAATTAGCTCTCCTGGATGTGAGTGAACAAACCAATCTCCTTAAAGTGAGTGAAAAATTCGTTCCCCTAAGTGTGACATTCGTTCACTAAGATTGGAAGTGAGAGAGAGAGATGAGGGAGGGTTGTGCTGACAGGGTAGGGCAGCGAAGGAAAAGCTCGTGTCACCTGATATGGAGAGCAAGAGCGCGGAGAGAGAGAGAGAGAGAGAGAGAGAGAGAGAGAGAGAGAGAGAGAGAGAGAGAGAGAGAGAGAGAGAGAGAGAAGGGGGCTGCAAGATTTATCGGAGGCAATCTGCCTGATGGTGTCTAAGGTGGAGTGACGCCTGCTGATCCCCCTCCGCCGCGCTCCACCTGCCCTCCGCTGTGGAGGGGGTGGCTGCCGACGTCTGCGACTCCACGCCCCCCCCCCCCCCCTACTCTGTGCCCGCTTGTGCGTGCCCCCCCCCCCCCTGCCCGCGCGTGCGTGATGCAGGCCGGGCGGACCGAGCTGGCAGGCAGGCGTGTCGCGGACACTCTGTCCATTCGCTATGACACGGCCGTGACGGGCAACTCAATAACCAGCCGGGCAGGGCGAGGCAGGCCGCTCTCCCTCTCACTCGGAGGGGGAGAGAGTTGGACGAAGAGAGGGGAGGGGAGGGGAGAGGAGAGAGTGGCCTTGTGGTCCATTCGAGTTGTTGACAGCTCAGCACTGCGGCCGACCTGCCGTCCCCTTACATCGCGTCCCCGCTCCTCCCCGCTCCCCGCCGCTCCCCGGCCGCAGACGTGTGGACCTAAACGAATAATGGTGTTAGCAGTCATGGGGTCGGCGACCAGCGCTGCGAGCCGCTGAGCGAACTGTACTGCCGCATTCGATTTGGAGCTGCGCTATCTCTCTCTCTCTCTCTCTCTCTCTCTCTCTCTCTCTCTCTCTCTCTCTCGCTCGCTCTCTCTCTCTCTCGCTCTCTCACTCACTCCTCCTTCCCCGCCCCACGCGGCGGAGGGTAGCTAACAGCAACCCTTCCCTGCTCTTTTTCTTCCTCCTCTCTGGCTGGGCTGGTGGGGCTGCAGCGCTTAGTTCACACGCGCCGCGCTGCTGTCGCAGTTGCGCAGTTTATATCTGGAGGAGAAGCGCCGCTGCCTCGCCGCTGCTCCTCGGGCCGTGTTTCTTTAATATCTCCCCGTCCCATTCAATTGCCACCAGCACCGCGCGCAGGCAGACACCAAATTAAATCCAGCGCCCCCTCCCTTCTCGCTGGAGACTGCTCCCCCCCCCCCTCCTCCCACACTACTTTTCTGCACCTCTTCTCCTCCGGCCGCTCTCGCTCCCCATTTCTCCAGCCTAAACTGTTAGTGAAATTGGTGTGACATAAATTATAATGACTTCATATCTGATGTTCGCGTCAGGGGCGGGCGTGGCGTGGCGTGGCGTGGCGAGGATGGGATGGTGGAGGCAAGATGGAGGCGTGTCGTATATACACTGGAAACGTAAGTGTGTGAATATCGCACACTTGTAGGTGTCGTGTGGATGTTCGCGGGAATAGCACCCACTTGAAGTGCAAAGCGTACAAATGGAAATGAACCCTCAGCCCCCACAGTCAGTCACGCTTGGGTTTCAAGGGTTGTCACGGGTGGTTCCACGCGCCATACGCTTCTAAAATGTTTTGTATTCTCACTTGCATTGCTTCTGCCGTGAGTTATTTATGAGTTATTCGTAACCACTTGACTTCCAAGCTGCTCACAGCTCGGTTTCTGTTGTCTCCGTCGCCACATTGTCTCTCTACCACTTTCTCCCCGTTACGCCTGCCGCGTTCCGCATGAACCATGCCTATACCCCACTTGGGATACCTCGCATAGTCAACCCTGCCTCCCCCCTCCCCCCCCCCCCCCTCCCAGTGCCGGAACAGCCTGCGTCTCGACTCCGTTCCCTTATCGCAAAGTTGTGCGCGCGCGGTGGTCCGAGGCGGTGCGGGGCGCAAGGGGAGGGAGGGAGGGAGTCTTGTTGTTGTTGGTCACGCTATGTCTCGCTGCTCCAGTATTTATTTATCCACGTCTCTCTTTGTTTTTTATTTTCTGTTTTCCCCGCCCTTCTGCTTATTGGAATTTTATAGGGGTTATCGGACGCGAATTCTCTCGTGCTGCTCCTGCCTGGTGAGCTGGCTCGGGGCGGGGCGGGGCGGGGCGGGGCGGGGCGGGGCGGGGCAGCCGCGCTCGTCAGCACAGTCCTCACATGAACACGCGCTATTTACTCCATTGCCCTCCCCTGTTTAGGTAGTAGATAAGGATCTCGATAAGGATGCAGGACGTGCTTGCTTTAAAAATAAAAATTTTGCTGAGCCACTTTTAAGAAACGTTTTGGCAGCATCGATCCACTTGATTTTCTCTTGCGAGCAGTGAAATGACGTTTGAAAATTTACACACCGTCGTTCGTAAATTGGAAGTTATGAAAAATCGGAAACCTGATGTCTGACAGAATCAAGAGATTTCTTTTTGTTTTTCCAGAGGCGGTCTGGTCGAGAAAGCTTTATTTATTTTTCATTTTGCCATGAGCTGACGACGCGTCGGCGATGGAAATCTGACACGACCCTGACACCATGACACAACACGCCCACTGGCCGCCCCGCCACGCCCCGCCCCGCCCCGCCCCGCCCCGCCCCGCCTCGCCACGTGCCGCCACCGCCGACTATCCCGTTATTATTATTATTGTTGTTGTTGAGAAGAGGCTGTGATCTAATCATGGCGGCGTTTACCGAGTCGGTGGAGCCCTTTTAATATTCCACGGCGAGCCGGCTGCGGGCGGGATGGTCTGAAACATTAAGAGAAAGTATTATTAAAGACACTCTACGAATGGCTTGCTGGCGCTGGGCGTGGCTAGGCCAGGGCGGGCGGCGTGGCGGCGCCTCCCCCCCCCTTCCTTCTCTCCCTCTCAACGGCAAGCGGCTCTTCTTTCCTTGTATTTCGTCTGCTTGTTTGCCAACTTTTATCATTATCATCGGAATGTAAAAGTTATTCGGCGAGTGCGCGCTGGAGCCCCGAGCTTGTCGTGCCTCCGTCGTGTTAGCGCACGTTGTGAGTGATTGCTCGTGAATATGACTGGCTGTGCCGGCCGCCATTGTTCCAGTCCGGCGCTCCGGCAGTCCGGCACGCTGGAGCCGCTGGAGCCGCTGGAGCGGACTGCGAAGGGCAGCAGCGCCGCCTGAATGTTTGACGACGCTTCTGGTTTTGATCCGGCGGGGCGATGGGATTGGACTGGTGGGGCCGCGGCGCGCTCGCTCGACTCTTTGTACCCCGCGCCAGGCAGACGGCCAATAACACGGGGAAGAAAGTTGACCGCTGCTGGCTGCATGGCTGGAGCAGAGGTCGATTTGTCGCTGAGCGTTGCGTTGGATGTCGTCGGTTTTGCCGGGGGAGGGGGGGGGGGGGCTCTGCTCGGGCAGGTGTACACTCCGTCCGGCCAATCCGTGGACGTGTTTGACAATTTTTACAGAGCATGGTGGAATAAACGACGTACCTGAGTCCTTTATGCAGGCTGGTTGCCGTAAAAGGGCAAAAAATGTTATTGCAATCTAGTGTATGAAGGCTGCTTTGGTTTTTGTCCATTTAACTACTTGTATTTTATTTACTTTTTAAAATTTTTAATTTGAAGAAAAGTTAGTAATGAGCGAAAGAGTTGCACCATTTCTTGCACCCACGTGGGCGATTGCAGAAATTGAATGTGTAAAAAGGAACAGCATGTTGGCAGGTAACGCCTAACAGCGCCTACGCGGCGGCGATAATCATGTCGTTCTCGCGGTATGAAAAAGAGCGGGTGTGCGCTGGCGACCATTGTGCGCGGCGGGGCGGGGCGGGGCGGGGCGGGGCGGGGCGGGGCGGGGCGGGGCGGGCCGCGTGGCGAGTGACTCTCTGCCAGTGTAATTGCCGAGATTGGAGTGGCCGGTGGGCCCGGTGGGGCTCGGGGGCCGCGGTGGGCACGCCAGCAGGGGGGCCCGGCCCGGGCCCTGAGGAGGCCCCGCCCCACCCACCGGGGCAATCTCGAGGCCTCTGGGCGCCGGGGGGCCCGTGGTGGAGCGGAGGTCTGGGTGCGCCCCGCCCGGGGCCGGGGGGCCTGTAGCGCCGCCTTATGACCCCTGCCTCCCAATACCGGGCCGTTTTTTTCTTTTTTTTTTCTTTGCCCGGGGAATAGGGAAATGCGGGAGAAACAATGAGCTGCTCGCTGTATGCGGGTAGTGGAAGGGGGCCGGGGGAGAGTGAAGTGGAAAGGAGAGAAAGAGATACTACAGACGAGTGGGGGAGGGGGAGGGGGTGCCCCACAGGGGGGCGCCACTGCGTGGCCCGGCGCGCGTAGCCCCAGCCCCCCACCGCCACAGGGTGCGGCCCGAGAGAGGAGAGGGGGCAGGGCAGAGCAGGGGGGCTGCGGGGAGGGGTCGATGAATTGTTGAGGAAAGCGAGAGTGAAGTTGGGCCGTTGGGGGGTTGGTAGGGGGTAGGGGTAGAGGGGGCGCTCTTGGCTCCGTCTCTACCCGAGCTCATCCCTGGTCGGGGCGGGGCGGGTTGGGGCGGGTTGGCAGAACGTGTATGGGGAGAAACTTGTGCCCTAGCTGCCGGGGAGCGAGCGGTACCGCTTTGTGTGGTGTCGCGGATTTGAAACCAAACTCCTTTTCTTGTTTGCTGACGGTTTTTGTTCTGTTCCAGCCCATGGCGCAGCCCATGGCCACGCCCATGGCGCAGCCCGGCACGGCCGACAGATGGGGGGCCCGCGACCCCAAGGGGACCAAGGGGACGGCCGCACCAGAAGGGTAAGTTTTTCCTCCTCCTTCTCTCTCTCTGTGTATTTCTCTTCCGGCTTTTTTTTTAAATCTTCATTTTTATTTTTTACCGGCCTTCCCCCACGCTTTTCTCGTTTCCGCTCCGACGCCAATCCCCCGGATTCCCGGCCGCCGTCAAACCTCGGCTATGCAATCCCATCTTCGTCTTGAGTTGTAATTTTTTTTCCCGACGGGGTTGGCCACCCTTCCGCAGCTGCAGCGGGAGGAGTCGTCCTATGCGCCGCTGCCCCTCTTCTTCTCTCTCTCTCTCTCTCTCTCTCTCTCTCTCTCTCTCTCTCTCTCTCTCTCTCTCTCTCTCTCTCTCTCTCTCTCTCTCTCTCGCTCTCTCTCTCGCTCTCTCTCTCGCTCTCTCTCTCTCTCTCTCTCTCTCCCTCTCCCTCTCCCTCTCCCTCTCTCCCTCTGGAGGGAAAAAGAGTGGGGTTGAGAGAAAAGAACGCACCGTGCGCCGCCGCCGGACGCGGCAGATGAAGAGAGCTGCATTTTCTTCTCTGTGTTGATTTTAGAAAATAAGACCGGAGTGAGCGCGTTGCTTTCGGCGCGTTCTTTCTCTCCCCGACTCACCTTTCTGCCGGCCGCGGAGACTCTCTGACGCTCTTCTTCTACCCGCCGGTCATAAACCTCCCTGATCCGCCCCTTAACTCTCCGCGATGGACGGCGGGACCGCTGCACCTCACCTCCCTCTGGTAGAGTGCCCCTGCGGAGCCGAGCGTAGGCCGGCCGCCGGGCGCGCGTGCTGAGCGGGTGGCCTACCCTCCGACCTGCAGGCGCTCGGGCGGCGCCGCATGGAAATAAGTACCCCACAAATGTGACTGGCAAAAGTATACACAAGGTATACAAAAAGTATACTTAAACAATAGCAGATTGGGACTACTATACTTTGCTATACTTTAAGTGACACTTTTAGCGTACTTTTTTCATAAGTATACATACAAGTGTCATTCCCATGTACTTATTTCCGTGCGCTGCGCAGCGCCGCAGAGAGCCATTGCATTGCGCTGCCAGATGAATAGGCAAAGTTGCCTCGAATACACCGGTGTCGGGTATTCTCTCTGTTCACGAAATTTACGGCAGCCCAGTTTTTATTGGTAATAACTCCATTTCGATACGTTGACCTAGCGCTTGTAAGTATACAATTTGGCCCTGTTTAAACGGGCGGACTGTGGCCTATACAAAAGATATTACGAGACGCCAAAGGGGCGGTCATTTCAAGGTTGATGTTAACGAGCGGTCGTTTGTCTCATCAACGGCGTCAGCCTGATCGAGTAACGGCGCGGCCATAAACCGTAAAACAGCGAAAAGTGGTTCTGCAAACGACGTTACATCTACATCAGATTCCATAATGTGATGAATGAAATATTAATAAATCCCGCCTTCGTTTTCTTATTTCGGTTTGTGAGTTTGGTGGAGGGGTCCGGGGGTAGGGTTGGGGTGGGCGCCACCAGGGACGTAGCAGGAGAGTTAATTGCTCGGCCTGGTAATCTGTGGCGGTGGTCGGCGGGGAGCGGGAGAGGTGGACAGCGCTACGCTGGTGGAGGGAGGTAAGGGAGGTCCGCTGGACTAAAAAGGGACGGAGGAACACTGTTAAAAATCTCAACCGAAATTTCGACGGAATTTCTCGCTTTTTTACCCGGTGCGATCCGTTTTTCTAGTATACGGGACGACCGCACTAGGCGATATTGATATTACACGGAACTTCCCGTACTGGCGGAATTCGGTGCGTTCCGCAATCATTGCCGTAACCTGCTACGGAATTATGAACAGTGAAGCGCGGCGCAGGGTCCGGTAGTAGTATGAACAGAGGCTAGGTGGGGGGTCGTAAAAAGGAAAAAAGTAGTGCCGTTTGGCTGGGCGGGGCGGGCGGGCCTCCCTCCCGTGAGGTGTTGTCGGCAGTAAACTGCGAGGGGATGGCTAAACCGGAGAAAGTGGTTTGACGCGTCGCGCTAAAGCGGAAGAGGAACTAGGGAGAGGGGAGGTCATTGTGACGTCTGCTGACGCGAGCTATATTCCTGGCGGGGGGAGAGAGAGAGAGAGAGAGAGAGAGAGAGAGAGAGAGAGAGAGAGAGAGAGAGAGAGGGAGAGACCGCCCCGGTGCACTTAACGCCCTTACAGCAGCGATGGGCGTCGTCCTGAAGGGAAAAGGACCATCGAAAGGGACGGGCGGGGCGGGGCGGGGCGGGGTGGGGCGGGATGGGGCGGGATGGACCGGTGGGGACGAGGCTGCCTACCCAACCGTGAGGGACGCCTAAATGCTGCCGGACCTCCTTCTCCCTCCTTATCCTTGTGTAGCGTTGTGTAGTGCGTATAAAATGCACTGCAGAGAAAGTCTGTGTTGAATTTTTTACTCCCCCATTCTTTTTTTTATAAAACCAACTCCACTCGGCGATAACAAGTAAGAAGAGGAATTGAATGGTCACACGACGCACGTCTTCTAGTAGTGCGCAGTGTCCCCTCGTGCCGTATTCTCTCTCTCTCTCTCTCTCTCTCTCTCTCTCTCTCTCTCTCTCTCTCTCTCTCTCTCTCTCTCTCTCTCTCTCTCTCTCTCTCTCCCGTTCTCCCCAACTCCCCATCCCTCCTCTCGCTCGCTCGGATTTTTAATTAGATTTCCCCTGCGCATTTACGGGGGCGGGGACCCGTCGTCTGTCTCTTTGTCGTTTTGCTTCGACGTTTCCGTTTTTCTCGCCCTGTCATGTCGTAATTCGGCCATTTGTGATTTGATTTCATGGGAGGCCCAACAACAACCCTGCAAGTCACCTGCGCGTTTAGCTTTATTCTAATACCTCACCTTGTTGGCTTCCTCTTTTTTTCTTCTTCAATGTTTTTTCTTGTTCTTATTTTACTAGCGGGAAGTCTGTGTTCTCGACGTAGTGTAACACAGTGGGATGTAAAAGGAGAACAGCAACCTAAAGTTCGGTGTTCCTTGTAGACTATCCCTGCATCCTCTCGTCCGCGAGGCTCTTAACGCGCCTCTTTCTCCAACAGGCGTAAAGTTTTACAGCCGCCGGCAAACGAATATGAAAAACGCGACTCGGTCAGAGGGAGACAGGTGTATAGAGAGAGTGAGAAGGAGAGAGAGGGAGAGAGGGAGGTGCAGGGCAGGGTTAGGAGTGGGGATGGGGGAGGAAAAAAGTGTCCCAGACAGGTCCTCGACATGCGTCATTGTGCCGTGAAACTTTTTTAAGAGTCCCGCTGTCGCCGCCGCTGCCAAGTCATCCTGAGACACGCCCTGTCCCTGCCCGCCCTGCACCCTGCCGCCCCACCCCGCCACGCCCCGCCCCGCCCCGCACCCCGAGCCCTTTCGCTTTCGCATTGTGCAGACGGTCAATGTCCTGGGCGGGGCGGGGCGGGGTGTGGCGGGGCAGGGCGGTCCCGGCGATGAGGTTCCGTCCCGTGCGCTCGGTCGCCTGGAAGGGAAGGGAAGGGTACTGTGTACTCGGGCGGGCCCTCCTTGTGTTGTACACTGTGTGCACCGACACACACACACAGAGAGAGAGAGAGAGAGAGAGAGAGAGAGAGAGAGAGAGAGAGAGAGAGAGAGAGAGAGAGAGAGTCCCGCCTTTTCATGCCGCGCGTTTCGGAAGAAGACACAAAAAAAAGAATTTTTCATCGCTGTGTAACATTTGCCCGTCGCGCACGCTGCGGATCCAAACAGAAGAAGAGCGAGCGACCGGGGGGGGGGCTCTGTGCCGTGCGCGATATGGCGGCGCCGGTGTATGAGGGAAAAGGGGGCTGGGAGGGGGGGGGGATCGGAAATGAGAAATACGCTGTCACACCGCCGTAATGGGGAGGCCCTCGCGCCACGCCACACCGTGTTTCATTGCAGCCCCTGTACTGTACGCGCGCTGCCGAGGCCGTGTGCCTTTACAGGGGAGAATCTCCTCCTACAGGCGGGGGCGCCCAGGGACTCGTGATCGGGTCGTAGCCCTCTCTCGCGCCCTCCCTCTCTATCTCTCTCTCTCTCCCTTGCTCTCTAGCTCTCTCTCTCTCTCTCTCTCTCTCTCTCTCTCTCTCTCTCTCTCTCTCTCTCTCTCTCTCTCTCTCTCTCTCTCTCTCTCTCTCTCTCTCTCTCTCCCTCTCTCTCTCTCTCTCGATGTTTACTCTCGCCACTTTAATGCCCGCGCATTTCTACATAATGAAACACTTCGCAACAAACCTCACCTGGCTGGCTCTCTCCTCGTCAATATACGTCTCCCTCTCTTTAATTTGTCTGCCCCCCCCCCCCCGCCCCCATCCCCCGGTGGTGAGGGGGCAGCAACCTGACGCTACGGTTCAGGCGGGCTGAGAAGTTCAGGGTCGCCGGTGCAGTACAGTACTATCCGGGGAGGAGGGCGGAGTGCCTTTGAGACTGTATCTCTCGCTGTGTTTCGCCCAGCAACTAACTCTACACCTGGTGTGTTTTTTCCCCTTCTTTCGCCTGGCGCCGCTTAATGACGGCAGGAGGAATAGATTGGCAAATGCCTCCGCGGGCGCGAGGGGAAAAGACTGGAAGTGAAGCGCGGCGCAGCCGTCGCGTCGCCCCCGGCTGGAGCGAGCTCACTGCCCCCGAGGAAAACCAGGCCTCTCTCCATATTTTTTTAATTTTTTTGGAATTTTTGATTGTTTGAGGAAAGCAAGAGGGCGGGGAAAGGGGTGCAGAGACCGCACCCCTGGAGCGCAGTGCCGGGACAATAGAAAAGTTGAAGGTATGCGTCGCTGTGCTCACAATTTTTTTTTCTGTCAACGGTGCGCTACGCCACGCCACGTCGGAGTAGCCGCGGGGGCCGGCGGAGAGGGGAGAAAGAGAGAGAGAGAGCCCCGGCCCGATGGGGAAATGAGCGCATCGGATTTGGATATTCTCCAGCTCCAGCCGCGTTGATATGTATTCCGCTGCCCGCCGTGCCCCCCCCCCCCCCCAATCCCCACCCCCACCCCACGAACAAGGTCGGAGGCCCGGCCGGCGGAACCTGTAGGTCAACCCCAGGCTCGTATCAAGACCTCATTTCCTTTCCCTCTTTTACTTTTGTAAAGGTTTTTGAGAAAGGTCAGGGACATATTTAAAAAGTCAGCAAGGGACGCGCCGCGGTGTTGGCCTCCGCCTCCTGGCTGTGTGCCCGCTACCTGCCGTCCTGGCTGCGCTGAGAGCGGCGGGGCGGGGCGGGGCGGGGCGGGGCGGGGCACGCCCCCGCGCGGCCACGAGTGCTTCGAGTGGAGCGCGAAGAGTAGCCGAAGCGTTTTGTATTTCAACGAGGCACCTGTTGCCGGCAGCGCCACCGCCGCCGTTCTGTCGTTTAACTGCTGCGCCACGCCGCCGGCCGTGAGTGGCGCCGCGCGGAAGGGCGTGGCGCGGCGTGTGGGAAGTGTGTGAATGTCGCACACTTGTAGGTGTGAGAAGTTCAATTCATACAATTAAACGAGTGAAGGTTGTGACCTTTTTTATTCAGAGCTTTTACATAAGGTTTGGAAAGGACAAGTGTGCGAATATGATAACTCGCAAACCCTCAAGCGTTGCAACATTCACACTTCTACAAATGTGTGTCATTCACAATCCTACAATTGTGTATAATTCACACTCCTACAATTGTGTGTCATTCACACTCGTACAAGTTTGCAACACTCACTCTCCTACAAGTGTGTGACATTCACACACTTCGGTTGCGCGTTAGATGAGTGCACGGGAGTGCAGGTCACTCGCTCGCGTGTCACGTGGTGCAGCGGAGCTCGGAATTAATTTTTCCCCGGCGCGTCGCTCTGCCGGTGCGGCCCTCGTGCGCCATCACATCCATCCTCCGTGGCGCCGCCCTGAATCACCCCCGCGACACAGTTGCACAGGGGCGGGGCGGGGCGGGGCGGGCCGCGGTGCAATTTCACTCGCGGACAGCGGCGGGGCGGGGCGGGGCGGGGCGGGGCGAGACCGGCGGCGGTATTTAGGTTATGTTTGCAGTGGATGAATCATGATGTGTGTGTGTGTGTGTGTGTGTGTCCAGGGCTCATAGCGCACCTGCACTGTGTGCGAAATGGATTATCTCTGACCCTCCCAAATAACGAAAGTTCGTTGGGCTACAGGAGAGAGAGCAAGGGAGAGAGAGAGATATATAACGAGTGAGAGAGAGAGAGGGAGGGAGGGAGGGTGGGAGGAAGCGGGCGACGAGGGGGCTGCATTATGAATGACACACGCACACGCAGGGCGTTGCACTCGCGCGCAGCCCGACACTCGCAAAATGAAAACCCTTATTTCGCAAAGAGTCGTATGCCGCTGTAAATCAGCAGGGCGCGCCGGACGCACGGGGGCGGGGCGACGACTTCACGCGCTGTAATATCCCCTCATTCCCTGCTTTTAATGCTGAGGAAAAAAGTGAGAAAAAAAAGAAAGTAGTGTACCCGCGGCAGAACGCTGCATGTAATAAAGATACCTTCTGTTCGTCCATCTTCTCGTGCTGCTGCGGCGCGGCGGGCGGGGCGCTTGGCGCACCTGTATCAGCTCGCGTCATTACGCCCCTCCCCGCATCACGCACAAGAGGCACATGAGGGCTTTCCTTTTCCCTACATTTCCCGCCGCTTTTATTCCGCGTGCGATTGTGTTGCCACGGTCCGCTGCTGCTGCTGCTGCTGCTGCTGCTGCAGGCAGGAAGCGTGCTCCTCCACCCACTACCCCCGACGCCAACGTGAAGCGAAGGGCTCTGTAAGCCAGTAGAAAGTGCACTGTTAAAAATCCCGTACCCCATTCCACAAATACTACGGTAAAATCCGTTTTGTTTGATTACGGAACAGCCGTATCTTAAAAATACGGTGTTTTCCGTGACCAATTCCGTAGTTAAGTTTCTTCAAACTTCGGAAAAAGTTAAATTACAGGCAGTACGGTCATACGTTCTACGGACGTCCCGTACCCACTAAAAACGGTCCAGACCTGGTAAAAAATTAACGGGAAAAACCGTAGAAATTACCGTGGAAATTTCTTGCAGTGTGGGCAGAGATTTCTTTCGGTGTTCCCAGAGTGACGACACTGCCACCCAATTCGAAATTATAAAGAACACGTCGTAATAAATTTACGCCAGTGGTGAGTTTTTCACTGCCGTCTACGATCACCGTTGTGTTTAATAACGAGTGCCGCAGATAGGTTAGTCCGGCCTGCAGGCGCCTTGATGTCTCGAAGGAGGAGAAGGAGGAGGAGGGTTAGCTCCAGGAGCACTTCCGACCCAGGCAGGCGGACCGTCGCCGGCAGCAGTGGAGGAAGCTCAGGACGACAACGAGGAGGAGGAGGAGGAGGAGGAGGAGGAGGAGGAGGAGGAGGAGGAGGAGGAGGAGGAGGAGGAGACCGACGCCGTCGTCTTGGCGACAGAAACGCGTACCGCGGTCGTAACACCGCGTTAAGGTGCTGGAGAGGACCCTTTTATTGTCTCTTGAGGGAGGCGAGGGGCGGCAGTAAGGATCGCGGCGGCCGTGTTTGTGTTAGCCACTGTGTGTGTGTGTGTGTGTGTGTCGGGGGTTGGTAGAGGGCGTCGTCTTGGTTGGTGTGACCAGGCCCGGCAGGCGGGGCACGGGGCGCAGTCTCGCCTCTAAGATACACTAAGTCTAAGAGGATTGGTGCTGCTGCCGCGCACCCCGGCCAGGCGCCAGGGCCAGGCCGGCCCGACCCACACCTTGAGCACGCCGCGCCCGCGCCCCCGCGCGCGCTAACCACACGCGTGCGACCTTCTTCCCGCGCTCCTCCTCCTCCTCCTCCTCCTCCTCCTCCTCCTCCTCCTCCCCCTCCTCCTCCTCCTCCTCCTCCTCCTCCTCCTCCTCCTCCTCCTCCTCCTCCTCCAGCTGTAAGACGCGCGTGGCAGCACGTGTATCAGATTTCACGCGGGCAGGCGCGGCCCTGGCGCCCAATGGCCCAGGACACGCCGTGCAGACGGGGCCGCCCCGCCCCGCCCCGCCGGTGGTAATCCCGCCGGGAATCCTCTTTGGCGCGCTGATGACTCGACGGGAACCCTTTTTATCCGACGAGACGGGAAGGAGAGGGTCCAGCCGACCCGGCGTACCTTGCCGGAAGGATCGCTCCCCTTCTCTCTCTCTCTCTCTCTCTCTCTCTCTCTCTCTCTCTCTCTCTCTCTCTCTCTCTCTCTCTCTCTCTCTCTCTCTCTCTCTCTCTCCCTCTCTCTCTCTCCCTCTCTCTCTCTCTCCGTGTGTGTGCCGTCCGTATAACTTATATAAACTCGTGACGGGAATGGAGTCCAGTGTGTGTGTGTGTGTGCGCGCCACATCGGGTTTGTCTTTGCCGCTGCTATGTCTTGTTCGATCCTCTGACTTACGCGCGCCGCCGGCCCGGACTTCTCCCGTTTAGCACACAGCGTCGTCGCAGAATCCCTCGCTGTTTACCTCGCGAAATGATTTCTCCCCAATCCCTTTTCGCCCTCCAACATCGCTATCTTCCATCCCTATCCGACTGTGTGTGTGTGTGCGTGTGTGTTCTTTACACACATACGGACCTGAGAGGGCGGCCGTCTCCACATTGTACTGCCCTTGTGCCCCTTTCTTCCTTATACGCCCCACAGCGGCTCGTGCAAGGTGCGGGCCGCCTGCTCCCGCCCCCCCTCCCTCTCATACACTTCGCCACGCCACGTGATGGCCAGATAAACTTTGCGCGCGCGGGCCCCATGAATCCCATGACCGCGACGTACAAAGCGCCATAAACCCATAAAGCCCCCCGTGTCCATAAAGCGGTGGTGGTGGCATGGGCATGGCATGGCATGGCATGGCGCCCCTCGTCGCAAGAAGTTCCTCCTCGGCCAGTAAAACTGGACATGCCGGCCGGGGGGCGCCGAGTGACCGCAGCAAGGGCCACGCGGAGGGCCCAGGGCCCAGGGCCCACTCTACCCGGCTAGCTGCATGAGCGCGTGCGTACGGACATATTTCAGTTTGTGTGCGTTCTGTAAGCGTGCCGGTTGCGAGGGGTCCACCAGTCTGGTGTAATCATATGTACACTTTGTCAGGTAATCACTGGTAATCACATCCCCGTAATTCCACTCTTCGTTGTTTCTCGCGATATTTTGGGTTTTCCCTGATGAAAATATGCAAGAAATGACATAAATTTCAAGGCCTCTTCAAAAATTTCAGTGAGATTTGTTGGTAATCACTGGAAGTCGGTAATCGTGTGTACACTCCTGAACCGAGTGGTGGACCCCTCGGCCGGTTGTGCTGAGGACGGACGCCCGCTGTGTGCTTTGTTCCCTCTTTCGGCTATAAAGTGTCACATGTTCTAGAGTCGGTACGGCCCCGCAACCTCTACTGTTCCCAGTACATGGTTCCCGGTCAAGAAACGTTTGATGGCCGGCTCCAAAAATTTTGGCGCCAGGATTAGAGTTGGGAGCATTACGCAAAAGTGTTGTGCGCAGCAGGGAAAATTTCCGTCAGTGCAAAAGTATAGACAGTATGTCGAAGTGGGGTGGCGGCTACGCGCCATCGGAGATTGCGCCGCTGAGGACGAAGAGTATGTGCAGGGGGCTGGCGGTAAAACAGTAAAACCCCCCGACGGAATCGTCGGTAAAACGCTATGTCGCGGGCTTTATTGATCGTTAAAGTCGCATTAGTGCAGCGGTCGTCGCAGCCAGGAGGAAGAGGAGGAGGAGGAGGAGGAGGAGGAGGAGGAGGACGAGGACGAGGAGGAGGACGAGGGGGAGGGGGAGGAGGAGGACGAGGATGAGGATAAGGAGGAGGACGAGGAGGAGGAGGAGGAGGAGGAGGAGGACGAGGACGAGGAGGAGGAGCAGCAGGAGGAAGCTGCAGGCGCGCCCGTGTCACCTTGGCAATCATGGCGGAGCAGACACGCGCTGCGCCGTATCTGCGCGGCAGGGCGGCACTCACTAGAATTGTGCCTCGCCGCCCCGACGCTTCTGCGAATAGCGGTCTCCGCTGTGACGTCTTGTGACACGTGCCCGGTACAGGGAAGTCCTCTCAGCACGCGGACAGGCGGCTCTCTCTCTCTCTCTCTCTCTCTCTCTCTCTCTCTCTCTCTCTCTCTCTCTCTCTCTCTCTCTCTCTCCCTCTCTCTTCATTAATTCACACAGACGTCTGCATTCCCAATGGCGACGCGGCACTCCACTCCCTCTCGTATATCAGCCCCTCCCCCCCCCTTTGCCCGGAGAAAAAACATATTCCCGCCTCGCACGCGCCAAGAGCAGAACAGCAGGCCACTTGGCTTGTTCTTTTTTTCTGTGCTCTTCTTAGTATTTTTTGTTTTCAAACTTATCTTTGCGATGTGTGGTGCTTTCCATCATTGACGCAGTCGTATATACCCGCCGCAGCTTCCGGCAGAGTCTCTCTCGCTCTCTCTCTCGCTCTCTAAGCCACGCCGTGCCGTGCCGCGTGTGTAATCCTCCCGTGTGGGTTGCGGCGCTCCCGGGATTCCCTGAATTTCTCCCCTCTGCCTCACGATCTTGTGTTGCTCATGGTGGTGGTGGATGCTCCGCTTCCGGGTACACATCACTTTTAGATTTCCACGAGGTTGCCTTGTTTTTATTTTTGTTTTCCGAGTGACCTTTGCGCTCTCGGAAATGCCAGCCAGGAAGCGTATGCGTCGGGATGGGCGAGAGGCCGTATCTGTATCCCATGCACGGAAAAAAAATATACTCTCATGGCTGTTGTAGAGCTTTTAGGGAGATGGACCTCGACTCCCTCGCGCTTCGCCCGCCTTCCGCGCGGTCGGCTCGCTCCAACCAATAGGCCCCTCGCGTCAGCCGGCGCCTTATTCAGGCTGGGGCAGGGGGCGTTCCGAGGCGTTCCGAGGCGTTCCGAGGCGTTCCGAGGCGTTCCGAGGCGTTCCGAGGCGTTCCGCACCTGCGACCGCGGCGCACATACTGAGGCCCGCCGCCCTTCCGCCTGCCTAATTACTCCCGGCCAGACCCACAATCTGCTTGCACGTAATGGTGCCGCCAAGAAGCATTTTGCAAGCGTTTTATTACTCTCTTAAAAATATAATGCTTTGGTCTTATAATTAAGAGAAAACGGTTTGGACATGCTTTTGCTGCGATTCTTCACTAGAAATTCAAGTGTGCGATAATGGCGAGCACTTGCAGTTGAATATTTTCACACACGTGTACATGTGAGGATGCTTTCTCTTACACCACCACCCTATCTTAAACTGGACGAATGGGCTCTCGCTCACCTGCAAGTGTGTGAATAATTTCTCGAACACCCAATAAAGTATGTGAAAAAATCGGATCCTGAGACAAAACTATAAGGCTTCTTCGTGCCTAAAAAGCTCACTCCCCTGCGAGTGAGTGGCACTTTGGAGACACTTGGACCTTTCTCCAGCGTGGTGCGAGTTCGCCAGCTAAAATGGGTGTGATGCTCCGTGTGTGTCGTGTTGTCGTCAGTCTCGTGTCAGCCTGTCGTCTCCCGCCCGGCTGTTAGCCTCGGCGAGGGCCTCCCCGAGCACGCAGCTGCAGCAGCAGGGCGGGAGGGGGAGGGCTCCGAGGCCCCCCCGAGGCTGGCGTTGTCGGTTTTGTTCGTCAGCCTCCTCCCCTCGCCTCGCCTCCCGTCGCCTCCCTCCCCCGGGTGGGTCGGGCTGAGAGCTCTTGGCTTTGCGTGCCTTTGGGTGACGAGCGTCCGAAAAGAAGCTCTTCTCTCTCTCTCTCTCTCTCTCTCTCTCTCTCTCTCTCTCTCTCTCTCTCTCTCTCTCTCTCTCTCTCTCTCTCTCGCAGGGTGAAGGAAGGCTTCAACAACGTATTCTGCCCTGAAGAGAGAGAGAGAGAGAGAGAGAGAGAGAGAGAGAGAGAGAGAGAGAGAGAGAGAGAGAGAGAGAGAGAGAGAGAGAGAGAGAGAAGACACGGAAGGCGGCGTGGGCCGTGGCGCGCGCCTGACCACTTGTAAATGCGCGCTTGAAAAGTGTTTAGCTATGCAGAACGCCGTGCTCGCTCGGCCCCGCTCCCCTCTAGCGCCGCCCTGCTCGTGCTGCTGAGCTCCGCTCGTCCTTCTTCCCTATAATCCGCTGATTGAAATTCGCCTTCAGAATCCACTCTCCCTGCTTCACTTTCTCTCTTTTTTCCCCTCACCTGCCAGGACCCTTCCATCCGGCTCCTCTGCTGCAGAGTTTCTTCTCCCCCAAGAAGTGGCTCATCCCGGGCACAGCCGGCCGAGGCCTGGTGGAGCGGTCCGGCCCGGCCCCGGCCGGCCTTCTGACCGCAGCAGAGGCCGTTCTTAGTGTGCAGTGCAGGCTTTGCGGCGGGGGCGGGGCGGGCCTCCTCGCCTTGTGCCCCGCCCCGCCCCGCCCCGCCACGCCTCGCCGCCCGGGTCCGAGGCCATCCTTTTCGTGCCTGTCTGACCTGGTTTCTGCCGGCGCGCGGCCCAACTTGTCGGGCCGACAGCGCACCGGCCCGGTGGACCGGCCCTTGCCCGTTTCGTTTCGTTGATAATGAAAATTGAATCAGGCTTGGGGGACGCGGCGGGTCTCGAACCCGGGTCGCGCGCGGCGCTAGCTGTCACGAGAGCGGGCCGGAGGACAGTGGTGCGCGGGGCGGGGGACCCCGCTCTGCCCTTGGATAATTTGATCTATACTGTAAATCCCCCCGTTCGAGCCTAGATTTAGTTTGATATAATTTAATAACTATGTCCGCAGTATAATGGAATTTCCATGCCCCCCCCCCCCCTCCTATCTCTAACTCTCTCTCTCTCTTTCTGTGTCACTCGCTCTCTCTCTCATCACATCCCGACGCCGGTGTCGACGGGAGTCAATCCAGTGATGGAATTCCCGAAAATTATCGAGCTATGAAGTGATTGAATTATCTCTCCGAGGGAAGGAGGTATAGTAGGGGAATGGACCATGGGCTTATGGGATGGGCGTAGTGGATGGATTTGGTGAGGGGGGGAGAGAGAGAGAGAGAGAGAGAGAGAGAGAGAGAGAGAGAGAGAGAGAGAGAGAGAGAGAGAGAGAGAGAGAGAGAGGATGATTTCCAGCCGTAGGTTCGCGAGGCAGCATAAAATCCTCCCCGGCCGAATCTGGGTGGGCCGGGCCGGCGTCCCGTCCATCTCGCTCGGTCCAGATCTCCATTGCAAACCAAGTCGGCGGGGCCGTAAACTGCGGTGCTGTAGGCCGGAGCCCCGCCGGGCGGGCCGGGCCGGGCCGCCAGAGAATTGGGGATGGGCAGACGGACGCACACAAATGGACAGGCGGACAGACGGATTTTTGCTCGTGTAACGTAGACCGACGGACTAACGGACGTTCCTCGTTTCACAACGGACGATCCTATTTTATATTTCATTTTAATAATTGTCTTGCTTGACTTCGGGAAACACCATGCAAGGCTCTGCAGAAGAGCACTGCTGCTCGCATGTAGGGGCGGGAACGCTTTCGATTTCTCGTTCCGTTATCGATAACGCGAGGATTGGAGTGACTCCATGCTCCGTCTCGACCGACGCTCCAGGAGTGCAAAGTGTTCCAACGCGATTGAACATTTTGCGGCCGAGGAGTATTATGTATTTGCTCCATTATCGCGTATTCCATACAATGCCTAACCTTGTCGTCAAAACCGTAAAGCGTAAAAAACTGTCATTGTACTCTGAATAAACGGTTGAAAAAACGTACATTCACCGTTACGCCCAATACAATTTACAATACAGTTTTTCGGTTCATTAGGCCTATTGTGTTTAGAAATAGCGGCTTTTAATTTTTCTCAAAACTGTGTTTTGTTTTTTTACAATGAACCCTTTTTGCAGGCTCAAGCCCTGATTCCTTGTGCCAATATACTTTTCCAATAAACTAATTTCGTTCTTTTTTTTTGTTTGTTTGCAGGTAAGCACCACTATGCGCGCGGGGGCGTGATTTCCAGCAGTACAGTCCTGGTCGTCGTCGAGTCCGTAAGAGAAATTTGTAGCGCCAAACTAGCGGGTCGCAGGGAAAAGAAAATAACAGCTCCCGCGTATCTAATCGCGACCGGGAATCTGAGAAAATTAGTTTTATAACTAGAAGTTATTTGCGACTCGCCGCTGCCGCCACCGCCACCACCAAAATCTGATAAGGTGATGGCAGCACTGCGTGTGCGAGGGGGAGGGGGAGGGGGGGGGGGGCGGCCTCGACGCACCGGCTCGTGTTGAACAGCGCAGCGGGGGCGTACGAGTAACGCAGGAGCGCTGGCCTGCCTGAGGTACCGCGAGACAAATCGCACGCGATTCGAACGCGAGTCGGGCACAGTGTGTTTTATGTCCCGGGGGAGATTAATTAGAGGCATCTTTCGGTCCGCGCGGCGACAGAAAACACGTCGGGGTGAGGTGGGGCGGGGTGGGGTGGGGTGAGGTGAGGTGGGGTGAGGTGAGGTGGGGTGAGGTGAGGTGGGGTGAGGTGAGGTGGGGTTGTTCCCCTTTCCTTGCCGAGGACGGGAATAATTAACGACATCAGCGACACATTTGCTGCAATCCGCCTCACCTCGACCTACCTGCCCCGCCCCGCCCCGCCGTGCCCCGCCCCGCCCCGCCCCGCCGTGCCCCGCCTCGCCCCGCCTCGCCCCGTCATCCCGCTTTGGTACACGGGGCGCGGCGCGGCGTGGCGCAGGACGAGGACTACAGGATGAGTCTGGAGTGGACCGTTTTCCGGGTGAGAAATTAGGGACCAAGTGACATTGCGCGTCGGCGCTCGCCCCTCCCCCTTCCCCTCTCTCCCTCTCTCTCTCTTCTGCTGAATCCTTTCCTCTCCAGCGAGAGGGTTCTACAGCAGGCCCCTCCAGCGCTCTGTCCTTGCACACAGGTTTAAAAAAAAACGAGGCAAAACGTTGTCACGGAATTTGTGTGCGCGGGTTTATTTAAATGGTCCCGCGACTAATTAAATTGAGGACCTGACTATTCGTACAGCCAGTCTCTCTCCCTCTCTCTCGCTCCCTCTCTCCTTATCTCTCTCAGCCCAGTCTCGCTCGCACCAGTCTCGCAGTCTCACTTCGCCGCGACTGCATTTTTCTCCCCGCTAATCACCCCACATTTCTGCGTCTGCGTCGCGTCGAGTCCAACTTTTGGGTCTCGTTGGGCTGCGCTCGGTTCTTTAGCCTGCCCCCCCCCCCCCCTCCCCTCCCGGTGATTGGGTATCGAGTCCCGTTCTGTCCCCGGCCGGTCTGGGGAGTTCCTCGTTCGCAACTTTTATGCCCGCTGGCCGCCGGGCCGGTCGCGCCCTGGCCGAGCCGGTCGCCCCTGGTAGTATAGGGAGGAGGTCCTTGGTGTTCTCGCGGGAAGATTGTCTGCCAACTTTAGCCCGCGCGGGAAACGTTTTACTTTTTTTTTTGCGGTCGAGCGATTTAACTCCGCCGACTGAATGCGGGTAGGGTGAGATTTGACGCTTTCTGTATAACTGTGTGTATAACGAGCGTCATTTTTGTTTGCAGTAAATTCTTTCAATAACGTTACAGAAAAAAAAATCACGTAAATATTTACGGGATTACCACGTACGTATCTGCGATATACGTTACAGAAGGACGTAAGTGGCAGTTTCCGAGTGAGGCTCTTCGCCTCGCATTCTCCGATTCTTCCCCCCTGCTAGCGGCCGCTGATATGGCAAATATAATTACGCCACCGTAACAGCAGTTTGTAATTGGGTTCTACGAGTTTGCAGGAAGACTGGGAGTTTAGCAGCTGACGGTGAATGAGAGGCGACGGTGGAAGGTGTGTGAGAAAGAGAAGAGAGAAATGGAGAGGCCGGAGGGAGAGGGAGATGGAGTGAAAGAGAGAGAGATAGAGAGAGTGAGAGACAGAGAGAGAGAGAGAGAGAGGGGGGGGGGGTCGTGGTAGCGAAGAGGACGGAGACTGCTGCTTGTGTGTGAAATATGCCTTGCCAAACTAATTAATCCTTTTGCCCTGTGGATTTATTGGGCAAAGTGCGCTTGTGCCAGGCTAACTCGGAATCGCGCTGTTTGGAATAGAATGTGGAAGAAATTAGTATAGGGAGAGATAGAGACAGAGAGAGAGAATGAGAGTGAAAGAGAGACAAAGAATGAGAGTATGTAAAGCTGCCGCTGTACTTTGTGGGCGTTCTGGTTCGGTTCTGGTGCAGTGTGTGTGCATAGCGCTCGCCCCGGTCGGGGACCCGCCCCAGGTGTGCCCACCTCACGGTAAAAAAAAACCTGTCTGATTTTTTGAGGGAAAAGGGAATTCCCTTTCGTTGGACGAAAACTCCCCCGATTGTAAATATATCTCTTAAAAAAATGACGGAAGTTTCTTTGAGCTTTTCTCACATTATAGGAATTTCTCATAGCTTTTCGTTTTTTTCCTAAAAAATCAGAATGTTTTTACGGTGCTCTGCGCCCAGGCCGACGACCTCGCCCCACCCCCAGTCCCTGTCACGCCCCTCTAGGAAACGCACCCTCCCTCCTCTTACCCCGACCTTCCTCCTTGGCCCGGAAGTGATTCGGAAACTCATCGGAATCATGGTGCGACAGTAGGGCAGAGCAAAGGGGGGAAAATTCGGGCGTTGGCGAAAGATATGGAACTTTCATCTTTACTGGGATTTGATCATTCCATAAAATAAATTTAAATCTTATGCGCAGTAGTTGCTAATTTGGATTTTCTTTAAATCCGTATAAATTATTTGTAAAAGCGGTTTCCTTCTCATATACTTTTACGGCCTACGGGATCCTGGCTGGTAATCAAGATCACCGGTGTGTGCCCCCCCCCTCCACCCCCTAGTCTTCCGACTAAAAAACAGGCTTCATAAAGGATGAAAAAATATTTTATATTGATGTCGGCTGAAATTGGTGCGGGGCGCGGGGTTGCGGGCGTGGCGCGGCGCGGCGCGTCGTGTTTGGCTGGCAGGTCTGTGGTCGCCTCTGCCTTTATGACTTTTCATATGACTTCCGCGGGCACAATCAGCGCGCTGGAGGGGGTGGATGGGGGCGGAGGTCAACCCGCGGAATAAAGAGGGGTTTACGGCTACCTCCGCCCGACGCGCCACCGCCCCGCACCTTTCTCTCTTCCTCTCCATATCCACTTACCCCACCTTCTCTCTCTCTCCCTCCCTCTCCCTCCCTTCCCCTATCCCTCTTCGTCTATAATTCAGCCCCCAGCCTAGCTGAAAAATCCAGATGGAAGTAAGCTATGTGGATTTCGACAATAATTTATGTGGTGAATTTCCCGCGTCTGTTGACGTGGGTATCGGTTACTATTTAATGCGTGCGTGACTTTCGTTATCCGCGTGACGATTCCATATTCCATACGGGTGTTAAAGCGTTTGTTTGCAGCGACTGGAGAATCAATTTAAAAAAGCATATCTCTTCGGGCCGCGACGCGACGCGGGGGACCGACGTTCGCAATATGGATGGGGCCAGCGAGAATCTTATTATTAATCAGAAAAAAGTTTTTAGTTGGAAAATTTTAATTAATGGTGGCCGTCATAAAGTGGATTGGTTTTATCTCTGATCGCCCTGCTCCCCCTGGCGCCATTAGTCGGACCGCCCGGGTAGGCCCCTGCCGCCCGTCGGTCTGGCTGGGGAGGGTGGCCGAGGGGCCGAGTCTGGCGGCGGCTCAGGTGTCTGCTCAAGCTTCAGCCGGGGTGCTCGAAGTCGTGAGGGGCAAAGTCGAGCTCCAGTCAGCCAACCTTTATTATCAGAGAAAACTATCACGTTGCCCCTGTTTCCGCAGTATTGTGCCGTTGATGGACCAGCACCCACACCCAGGGAAACGTGTTCTTGAAATAATGCAGATTTGCACTAAAACAAATCAAATCTTGCATTGGCTGTTCCGGTGAAGATATTTCTTGATTTAATGTCAATTGCCATTGAGACAAGCAGTGGGCTGACATAAAAACAAGAACGTTTGGCATTGAATTTAGGTTTAGAAAACTTTGAAAGTTTGTCAAGAGAGAGTTCTGGAACCAGCAAGAACGAATATTTCTTGAAATTTCATCCACACTACAAACGCACAAGGACCCCGCGGACCATCCCGCGAACATACAAGGACCCCGTAGACCAGTCCGCGAACACGAGAGGACCCCGCGGCCGACCCCGCGAACCCGCGACAACCCCGCGGACGACCCCGCGGACCCGCGAGGACCCCGCGGACCATCCCGCGAACATACATGGACCTCGCTGACCACCCCGCTAACCGACGGGGACCCTGCGGGTGACCCCGCGAACCCCCTAAGACCCCGCGGACGACCCCGCGGACCCGCGAGGACCCCGCGGACCATCCCGCGAACATACAAGGACCTCGCTGACCACCCCGCTAACCGACGGGGACCCCGCGGGTGACCCCGCGAACCCCCTAAGACCCCGCGGACGACCCCGCGGACGACCCCGCGGACCCGCGAGGACCCCGCGGACCATCCCGCGAACATACAAGGACCTCGCTGACCACCCCGCTAACCGACGGGGACCCCGCGGGTGACCCCGCGAACCCCCTAAGACCCCGCGGACGACCCCGCGGACGACCCCGCGGACCCGCGAGGACCCCGCGGACCATCCCGCGAGGACCTCGCTGACCACCCCGCTAACCGACGGGGACCCCGCGGGTGACCCCGCGAACCCCCTAAGACCCCGCGGACGACCCCGCAGACGACCCCGCGGACCCGCGAGGACCCCGCGGACCATCCCGCGAACATACACGGACCTCGCGGACCACCCCGCTAACCGACGGGGACCCCGCCAACCATCCCGCGAACACGCGAGGACACCGCGGACCACCCCGTGATCATGTGGAAATAAGAAAAACTTTCTTGATTTTAGAAAAGTGCACTTGTTTTTTGGTTCTTGAAAAAACTGCATTGAAAATCAAGAACTTTTCTGACGTTGATTCAAGAACGTGTTTTTCTGGGTGCAGCCCCAGACGCAAAGCGATGCGTTCTTAGACAAAGAAAACTGGGATGGAATATGAGGAAAAGGTTCTTACAAGTGAGTGGTTAGTGCAAATCATACTTCAAGAATCGGCACTGTGTGGTGTTGTTTGGGTTGTGACAAGGTTCAGGGGTTGTGAGGAAACCCACTTGTATAAGTGATATGCCGCACAGGCTCTGGAGGCGTTACACTGGTGCGGTGTTTCACACACTTTTGTTTGTGGAGTACCCACCCCCGGCTGGCGGGGCAGGGCGCCCGCACGCTCCTCTCCCGGCCGGGCCGCGGGGACCCACCCGACCCCACCACCCACCACAGCCACCGCCCCCCGCCCGCCTCGTACCCCCAGCCCGGCCCGTGCCTCACACTATTTGCTTGTGTTTTATCATCTCGACCGTAAAAGCGAAAGTGTTTTGCGTAAACTCGGCTAGCTGGCTGGCTAAAACGCGCAGACCTTTTCGCGGGGGGGATGTTTCTCCGCCCCTCATCCCATGAGCGGTGCCGCGGCGCGTGGCTCCGCCCCGCCCCGCCCCACCCCGCCCCGCCTCGCCACGCCCCGCCCTGCCCTGCCCCGCCTCGCCCCGCCCCGCCTCGCCCCGCCCCGCCCCGCCCCGCCCAAGGCCGTGCGCGGCTGATGTGGGGAGCGGAGGGAATGCTCATGGGACATGACTGGCGTGGAAGCTGAGACTGGTCCAGTGCGGCCTCTCCTCGAGATATGAGAGAAGCGGCCGGCACGGGAAAAAAAAGTGTATATCTACCATTTCTGCTCAGCGAGGATGGCAGTGAGCACTATCAAGTGCCGAGTTTATATCCTCCCGGACCAGCATCCTTTTTTTCCCTCGGATATTTTTCCTCTCCCGCCCGACCGCCTCCCGCCCCTGCTCATTGATAGCGCCTCCGCTATATGCGCTGCTGGATGTGTTTGAGGGAGCTGGGCTCGCACACATCACCTGCGTCACTCGTCAGTGTGACGTTTATTGTCATTCAACATAAATGAACTTATCACTTATTATCTCACCCCTTTGTGACGAACTTTTCAAGCGCAGGAAAATTGAGCTCTGCGACGTTGTCGTAATGTACACTAATAAAAGCTTACGGGTGATTTTCACTGTAAGCTACGGTGAACCCTGCAGCACTGTAGCTTACAGTGAATTTTCACTGTAAGCTACGGTGAATGTCACTGTAAGCTATGGTGAGTGAGGGTGTATCACCGTAGCTTACAGTGACATTAACCGGTGAATTTTCACCGTAAGCTATAGTGCTGCAGGGTTCATTGTAGCTTACAGTGAAAATCAACGTAAGCTTTTTAGAGTGTAACGACTGAAAATGTGACAGTGTGCCGGCCACAGTCGTGTTCGGTATCAGTCATCGTAACGATTGCAATTACTCGTGACCGCGGTGCGTGAGCGGCACGCAGAGGTCGGTGGTGACAGAGAGGGGGGGGGAGATCAGAGGCGCGCAAGAAAACACAGCAGAGCCGGGTGGGCCGGGCGGCGCAGGGGGGCTGGCTGGCTGGTCTTGTCGACGACTATTTCTGCCGAGGCAAGAAGCTGTGTATTTCTGTAATTAATTAATTAAACTGGCGGCATGTCAAGCGGGGGTCGTTAAGGACGACGCGGCTCGGCGCGGGGCGGGGCCGGCTGACGCGAGGAGTGCCACGCCGTGCCAGCGAGCGCGAGCTGGTTCTGCTTTTGTTACATTATATCGTATTCGCCGCGCGGCTCTTTGAGAGGACTCGGCCGCGCGGGATTAGAGCAGAGCGCGTCGCGTCATTTACAGTATTTACGCGCTCGTACTCACGTCGGACGTGGTGACGGTGATACACCAAGCATCATCATCCTAGTGCGGCCGGCCCACGCGGGGGGAAAGTAAGTCGCGAGGTAGCTCGTTTGGGACATGCGGGGAAAATAAGCATAAACGCGACGTAGTAATGCGTAAATAACGCGACATGTGAGGCTATATAGCCTCAAAATGTCACCGAAATACCCAAAGAAATGGACTTTTAAAAATTACAAACGAATGACAGCTAGCAATATTGCGGACAGGGTTGCTGTGTTTCTCAGCGATCCCATTTTTTAAACAAAAATATTGCATCGAAAAAAACTCATAAGTCAAGTCGCAATTGATATTTTTAAGTGAAAAATTTCATTTGTCTTGACCTGTGAATCAAGGAAACAATTTTTAGATTGCGTCTGCAGAGCGGCAGCCCCAGCCCAGAGGGTTTGATGGAGCGGGAAGAAAAACATTTTATCTCAAAAGGGGAAAAAAGATGGGAAGAAATACGTAAATTCGGTCGCGGCTTGGCGCGGCGGCAGAGCGATTGCCGCGGAGAGATAGCGATAGCGCGCGTCAGTCTGCTCAGCGTGACGGAAGGAGATGGCAGCGAGGCTAGAGGGGCTGCGGCTCCGGGGAGGATGAGAGCTAGGGTAGGGCTGGGGAGGAACGGAGGCAAAGTGCGTTTTTTTGAATGCAGCGGCGCGGCCCGCTAGTCTGCACTCAAAGCAAGTCGAACCCCGCCGGCCCGGCCCGGCCGGCCAGGCCGCCATAAACCTTACCCTATTCTTGCGGCGCCCCGCCCCGCCCCGCCCCGCCCCGCCCCGCCCCGCCCCGCCCCGCCCCCCCCGCCCCGCCCCTGTCGCCGCCGCCGCGATGCCCCGTCTCCTTATTCAGCCTGTCTGTTTGTCTGCTTGTCATGTCCGCTTTATCTGCGCCTTCATTTGTGCCTTTTTGGATTCATGTCGACGTTGTTCATGGCGGACGGCATAGCAAACGCGACCATGGTGGTGTTGTTGTTGGGGGCTAGAGAGAGAGAGAGAGAGAGAGAGGGAAACAGAGAGAGAGAGAGAGAGAGAGAGAGAGGAAAAGAGAGAGAGAGGGGGGGGGGGGGGGGGGGGGGGACAGCAACGGCGGACGAAAGCAAAAACGGAAGACGTGGAGGGACGAACGCCTGACGAGGGGAAGGAGGAGGGGTTGGAAAATATATTTCGCAGGCGTGGGCATTGCCTTGGCGTCTCTTTAGCACATTGTCTCTCTGATGCGAATCACATGCTAAGCCGCTCGCGCTATACGCCTCCTCCTCCTCCTCCTCCTCCTCCTCCTCCTCCTCCTCCTCCTCCTTCCTCATCTCTCGCTCTCTCTCGCTCTTTTGCTCTCCCTCTCTCTCTGTACGCTATGTGTCTGTCTTCCCGCCCCCGCCCTTGGTTGCCGAGACGGTCGGCAGGCGAGGCCTGGATAGTTCACCACTTCCGGAATCCGAATGGTTGCTGCCAAGCGCCTATAGACCTCGTCTGTGTGTGTGTGAGAGGGAGAGAGAGAGAGAGAGAGAGAGAGAGAGAGAGAGAGAGAGAGAGAGAGAGAGAGAGAGAGAGAGAGAGAGAGGAGTGTGAAACGAAAAGGTCTTGTTCTATTGGTCCGTGAGAATTCATTTACCCCCTTATTTACTGTGAGAAGGGCGTGGGGCCAAGCGACCCACAAGTAATTTAAACCGTCGGAAGGAAACAAATTTGCTCTTTAGAGTCTCTAGCTCTGGGTGTTGTTGCTTTTTATTCCTATGGTGGTAGGTGGTTTTACGGCAAGCCCTGCCTTACGAAGAAATTTGTTCGTACCCTACGAAGAAAATGCTTCGTATTACGAAGCACCGCTAACGAACGCTTACGAACACAATTTCTTCGTAAGGTTTTCACAGTGCACCGTAGTATTAATGTACGGCGTCTAACCACAACTCTACGAACCGTACTTTAGCCCGTAGAATCATTGCTGCATAGTGCCTGCCCAAAGTGCAGAAATACGGTGTATCCCGTAAGGTGTTCACTCCGTAAGAAAATAAAATAAACTACTGTGCGGACCACGCAGCAAATATAGGGGAAGACGTTTACCGTGAGTTTTTCGAACAGTTCTGTTCTGACCTTGTGGCGTGTTCGCAATACAAAGTCTTTGGGCTTTTTATGCCGTGTGTTTATAAGCACGCGTATATGCGTATCGGAGTCACTGGGGCGCGGTGCGACGACCTCCGCGTGCCTCCCCTGTGGCGGGAAAGGGGGAGGGAGAGAGGGGAGGGGGGAGGGGAGCACAGTAACGTGTCTCCTCGGGGCTCTGCCGTGGCCGGGCCCGGCAGGGAAGGCCTCACCCTGGTTATGCCTTGCGGCCCGCCTCGCCCCGCCCCGCCTCACCCCGCGCCACCCCGCCCCGCCCCGCCCCGCCCCGCCTTCTGCTCTCGCTTGGGGAGTCCTAACGCATGGTAAACGTCTTGTACGCATGCTACACGGGCGGCCTCACGCAGCCAGCCATACACTCTGTACCCTGCGGAGAGGAGAGGGGGCAGTGTGGGGGAGAGAGAGAGAGAGAGAGAGAGAGAGAGAGTGAGGGAGAGAAGCGAGAGAGAAGTTCTGGAAGAGGTACAAACACACACACACAAACACGACACTCTCTCTCTCTCTCTCTCTCTCTCTCTCTCTCTCTCTCTCTCTCTCTCTCTCTCTCTCTCTCTCTCTCTCTCCCCCTCACACATGCAAGCGCTTCACAAAAGTTTTTTTGTTTCCCTTTCTTTTTTAGCAGATGATACATTCTAGCTAACTTTAATGACAATTACTAAACGTAAGATAATGTATCAGCTAGCTTGTACTCTCATAAAGCGAGTGGTGAGTGTGGCAAAATAATATACAGGGGGGATTGTGTCGCCTCGCCTCGCTCGCCGCTCGCGCGACAATGCCTTGCAGTTGCCGCTGCCGCAACGGCCGATCAACAATGCTCGCTCGGACCTTTGGACGCTTGGGATTAAGCGACCCGTGCCCCGTCCCCTAATAGCTTTAAAATGAAAACGAACCTTACCTATTTTAATTTTTACTATCGTCCGAACTACCCTCCAGCCTCGACACTCTAGATAGAATGAAATTAAATATGCCAATCAACGTAAATGGAAAATAAACATGTAGCTACAAAATGTATCATCTGCTTTCAATTCCAATCTGGATTGAGATTTTTTTTTTTGTACTGGAGCGAAATATGTACGGGTTGTGTGACAGGTGCAAGTCGGTCCGTGACTGTCCGCGGCCCGGTCCGCGCGGTGTGACGAAGCGTTCCCGCCCTCTAAAAGTTTGTTTCGTCGCCGTATTGCTGAGCTGGCTGTGCGCCCGGCCCGGGCGCGACGGGAAGGGATACAGAAATGGCGGGAGTCCGAGAACTGTCAGAGGCTCGCCGCGGAGAAGACGCCAAATAGAATGCTTGGGTTTTGCTAACCTGTTTGCGCGTCTTTGTGGCAGTAAGAGTGGGCGCGGGTAGGCAGACCCGCAATACTGCGGTGCATTTAGGGAAGCTCTCTTTTCCATTTTCTTAAGTTCAGATTCAGGTAGTTTATTATAGAGGGGAATAGATCGGGATGTGTGACAGGGGTGTCCGCGGGCGGCAGCCTGCTGTGCAACAGCGGGGTGTCTCGGTGAGGGCCCCGGTGCGGGATGCTCGGACTCGGCTGAGTCTCGAGGACCCTTGGAGTGCAACTTGACGTATCCGGCCGGGTCGGGTCAGGGGCCGGGCCGGGCCGGGGCGTCTGACTCTGCCCTTAGGGCGAGCAGAGAGGCTCAGCGGAACGGCAGCTCTCTGCTGCCCCCACCCCCCCAACTCTCAGAAAAAATGACAGTAAATGCATACAGGATGGCCAATAAATTTTTGCATAGTCTTGGCCGTATTTATTTTTACGGTCAGACCGTAATTAATTTTACAGACCTGACCGTATATTTATTTACAGTAAGCACAGTATTTCAAAATACGGTCGAACTGTATGTCAATTTACGGTCTGGTCTGTCACAGTCTGGACCGTATTTGAGCGTACAGTTCGGACTGAATTGGAATGTACTCAATTTCAACTTCATCCTTCTTCGGTACAGTCTTATTGCCAACTCCATGGTCCAGGCAGTAACTGGCTAGACTGTAAAACTCAGTACAGTCCAACCGTATTTTTAAATACAGTCCGAACTGTAACGGGACAGACCGTAAAAGTAAATACGGTGTGGACTGTATTTTGCAATACAGTCCTGACTGTAAAAGTAAATACAGTCCGGCCCGTAAACAAAAGTGCAGTACGACCGTAAAATATATTACGGTAAGGATTGTGAGGCCACTGTTTTTGACTACAGGATTTCTAACAGTGCCCCCCCCCCCGGACATCACTAAAAATTGCGTGGCGTCTTTTGACGCCAAATTTTTGGCGTCCTCTTCTGAACACTAAGTTCTGGTGTCCAAATATTGGCGTCCTGTCACAGAACACCAAAATTTGGCGTCCTTATCGCGATTGGCGTCTTTGAACGCCAGATTTGGGCGTCTTTGGACGCCAATATTTGGTGTCTTTGGCTGCCAGTATCTTGACGCCAACCGCTTCTCAGTGCACAAGTCGTCCCCTTGCAGTGGCAGCGGGCCTGGCCCCGCCCCTCCCCGCCTCGCGGGCAATACAGGGCAGCGTAGGGCAGCGCAGCACAGGGCCAGAGGCGCGGCGTTTTGCTGACTTGCCTGTGGTCGCCGGCCGGCCGACCATAGCGGCCCGCCCCGCCCCATGGCAGGCAGCGGCGGCCTGCGGTCGCGCGCCCCGCCCCGCCCCGCCCCGCCCCCTCACCGCGGTCTGCACCACGGCAGCAAGCCTCCCTCTGGCGAGCAAAAGCGGGAGCGAGGCCACACAGCAGCCTGCTGCTGCCCATCCAAAAAAAAAAAAAGGGGGGAAAAAAGCGCACCCACGCAGACCTGCTGAGCGGTGACGTCCGCAAAACACGGCTGCTGCAGATGATGCTGCAGCTGTAAGTGTGCTGCGTTTTCACACCGCCGTGTTTCGTACTGGTTTGCCCTTTTTGCTCACTGCAAACTCAAGTGTGTACTTAGGACAGAATGACACCGCAATTTTATTTAGATTCTTTAATTTTCAAGTTTAATACATAACTGCGGCACTGCTTGAGGCCAGCTAACTCTGGCCTTGAACGCCGGAGCCTAAAGCCACGGCTGCCGCGCCGCTCAAGTGATTCCAACTATGTCACAAGGAATTCTGGTTACGAGGGGCCATCTCCATCATCGGCGGGATGACCCTCCCTCCCCGAGGAGGAGGAGGAGGAGGACTGACTCGGTAGACACTGTTGTAAATAGCGTCTCGTAGCGAGGGCTTCCATGTTCCTGTCCCCGTCGGTATGGGTCTAGTTAGCACCAGAGAGAGAGAGAGAGAGGGGGGTAGGGCAGCGTGTTGTGGATGTGACGACAGTCCTCGAGCGACCTGTGCTCATTACAGGGATGGTCCGAGCTGGGCTTTGGGGAGCGGAGGCTTGGGGACGAAGCTAGGGGAAGAAAGTGGAAGGGCAGTGGAGGGGCTTGGGGGGGGGGGGGGGGGCGGACTGGGGCTGGAGTGGTGCTGAGGGGCTGCGTCGACTTGGTGCGTCTGCCCCGCCACGCCCCGTCCCGCCCCGCCATGGGTCCTTGGCCGTAAGCGTCCCATGATTCCCTCCCAAACTGTCGCACTTCATGACTCCATTGCCGCTGCTGACGTCAGGACGACCCTGCCCCACTTGTAGTCTTTCAGGGCCGCGACTTCGTGATTTTTTACTGCGCCCTCTCTCCTCCATACCTCCTCCCCCAGCTCGGGGACTCCCCCATGACTCTCGCATGACCTTCCCTGACCCCTCATGACCCGAATAGCGCGGCCCAGCCATGAGAGCGAGTCCGGCTTCGGCTCCGGCAAGTTGCCGGAGCGTTTCCAGCGCGGTCCCCAGAGCCCCGGAGGATTGTGTGACTTCTCCAGCTCCGGGGCCCTCCAGCTGGAAGGGCCCGGTCCTTCAGCCCACTCCCTCCCATCGAAGAAAACGAGAAAATTGAGCTGTCGTAAGAATAAATTCTGCTAGTTTCTTTTAACAGCGGAATGATAAGTTGTAGCAATCACCGTGCTGCGACCTCAGGGACGCTAACATTATTGTCGCGGTTGCCGATATTCCGCCCTGCAAAACGTCGTCTTGACTTAAGGCAACTCTCTTCACTCAGTGCAAACTCTCTGTGAATGAGAGGTTGCATTGAATCAAGAGAGGTGTCGGACATTCTGCACATAAAATTGCTAAATGGATTGTGTCTCACTGTGCGATTTCATAGTTGCACCTGCGCTATTTTTTAAAAAGAGAATGTTTTGCGCAGTGCGCTCCTTCGGGGACCATATGGTAAGAGGAAAAGGGGTGGCGGGGCGTGGCGTCGGTGTCGGGCGGTCCCCCGCTGCGGCTGCAAATATGGTGAACCCGATTCCGACGCGCGAGTGTGAAATTCGGGCATCTTAGCCAGACGCCACCCTGTCGCTCGAGGTGGAATTGAGTTGTACTTGATGCACGGGGGAGAGGGGTGAGGAGGCTGAGGGGGTGAGTGTGGCGGCGCAGGGGGGAGATATGCATTCAGTCGAGAGGCGTGGCGGGGCGGGGCGGGGCGGGGCGGGGCGGGGCGCGGCGGGGCGTGGCGTGGCGGGGCGTGGCGGGGCGGGGCGGGGCGGGGCGGGGCGGGGCGGGCGCGAATAGAGGGACCGCATACGTTAACATAATCGCGCGACGAACATGCCCATCCACTCCGTGTCTGGCGGCAATTTATTTTTGTGGAAAATATGTTTTCATGGTTATTTTCATCGGCCGCGCCCTGGAGTCACACCCCTGGCTGCTCCCCCGCCCACGCCCAGGCCGGTGCGGGGAGAGGGAGGGGGAGGGGCGCGCGGCGACACGACGTCGGAATACTTTGAGCAGGCGATCGGATGTGTGTTCAACATATGTTACAAAATTTGCTATCGTTTTTTTAGAGTGCATGTATTGACGATTCTTTGGGGGGATTTTTTTTAAACAAAATTCTGAGTGCACCAATGTCGCGCACTTGCTTGTCTGTGATTTTTGTCACGCATTTTAATGTGTGCGACAAATTATTCGCCATTCACCCACTTGTTGGTGAGCGTATTTCGAGATGCGTTCAGTTTGAAGCTAAGGAAATGGCCTTGGCTTAACTGTCCTCCTAATAGGCACTGTGACACACCTACAGGTGTGTGAGTGATTTGTCGTGCGCCTCCAGGTGTGTGAAAAGTTCCCTTACCTCCACATGAGCGACAGTCGTATTCTCATTGTGGGGAGCATGTGTGTGTGTGAGAAAGAGAAGTCTTGAGGATGGTGCGGAGCGCGGGGCGAATCGGCGAAATATTTGCTGTGATTTACGGTCGGCAGGGGTGCGGGGTGATGGGGGAGGGGGGCGGGCGCAGTCAGGTGCGCAAGTCCTTCTCCTGGCCGCCATATTTCTCGGCGCGCCGGGGGATTTGCGCGCCCTTTTGTTGTTGTGTTTGGTGTTTGGATTTTGACGGGGCGCGTCGCATCATTATTTTTGTTGTCTTACTTTTTTTTTTCTTTCCGTTCTTCCGATTTGACTGACACGGGAGTTACTTTTACTTTTATATCGGTGGAGCGTGACTGCGAGGCGTTTGTTTCCGTGTGCGTGGAGGGCGGGAGAGAGAGAGAGAGAGAGAGAGAGAGAGAGAGAGAGAGAGAGAGAGAGAGAGAGAGAGAGAGCAACTTTTAATTGCGTGCGTTGCAGAAAATATTCCCATCAGCTAGGCCGCTTTGTTCGTGATTTCGGTCGGGCGCGGCGGAGGAAGAAGTTTGGGCAACAGCGGATTAGCGCCACCGGCCCGGCCGGCGTGCGGAGCGGAGGGCGAGGCGAGGACAAGGCCAGGCCGATAAATAATAATTGTGTGGTAAGGCTGAGAAGGCCTGCTCGTAGCGCTGCCAACTCCACGCACAGCCAAAAATCAATTTGCCAACTCGCTGAGACACGTGTAGCCAAATCTTGAGCTTTTGTAGTAGCGTCCTTCCGAGGGGGTATGCACTCTGGAAACCTGTGACCCGACTATTACGTCTATTACGCTCTATTACGCCTCAAAAATATCGGAATTTAGCTAAAAACAGCCCGAAAAAACACAAAAATAGGTAAATTTCGGAGAAATTCGGCTATTACGCCACTATTACGCATACTATTACGCGTGCTATTACGGACAGAGTGACTCGCGTACGCGAGTGCATACCCCCTCGCGTCCTTCCCATACATGTCAGTCGAAATCTGAATCAATGAAACCTCCCGGCTGCTCTTATTGTAGTCACGGTGACTTAACGGAAAATAGACATCTGTAGATGATATAAGCTCTATTTTGCTAGACATCTACTAACAGATGTCTAGACCTCCATTAGGCCTCTATAGAGTAGATGTCTTTACGCATACTGAAAAGACACTACTGTAGATTATCTACATTTTGTCCAGCAGGAGCAGAAGGGTAGATGCCTATGTCGAGTTACCTCGCTTACTCCTCCCAAATTACCTCAGTCGCTTTCCCCTTGGTCGTTACCGAACCTCACCTGGCGCATCGGTTTCCGCTACAACCGAACCGATTTTCCCGCCGGAGCGGCAGCCACTTCCGGTTCCGTCCCGCTAATCGTAATGGCCTACTTCCGGCGCTGACGTGTGCTGCGCGGGGCGGAGCGGAGCCCGCGGGACGCGGCTGCCGAACCTGACGCCACCAAATTCTCTATTAACGATCAGCGCGATTCCCCGATACCGCATAGTATCGGCGGGGAGAAATTGGCTCTTCCTTCGCCGAAAACGTCAGTATTTTGTTTTCTGATTGGAGGGAAAAGTTCCTCGCCTCAGAGGATCGCAGCAGCGTTAGCGGCAGCGAGGTAAGAATGCGGCGGTGGCGAGGGCAATAGCACATCCCCCCCGGAAGCGAACTCGATATCCGGTTGTATGTCGCGCACTTTCCCCGGGAGGCCTGCCGGAAGTGAAGGCGTCCCCCCGCCCTCGCAGTCGCCAAGATATGCAGCGCGAACGCTGCCGTCCCCGCCCGCCCCGGCTGGCTGTTGGAGCAGCGAATTTGAAAAAGGGATTTTCCTTTCCGTTTTGCGCGTGACCTGTTTCAAATATAAGGCGGCGGCCGGTGACAGCCGAGCGTTTCCGTACGCGAAACAGGCGACCGGACGCAGAAATACGCCCTATTTTTCCCTCGTCTCTTTAACTGCACAGAGAGTCTGAGTGTGTGAATATCGCACACTTTGTCAGTGTGCTGGAATGGAAGTTCACACACCTACAAGTGTGCGACTTTGGCACACTTTAGCTCACCCGGGACGTCCATAATATGTGCGGATTGCGCCGAGGGGACAGACGACGGTCAGGAGCATGGCGCACAATGCCGCCTTGGCAACCCTCATGATGAAAGCGCTTTGCTTGATGCGGCGTGGCGTGGCGTGGCGTGGCGTGGCGCGCCGTCCACTCTGCATGATGATGGCCCTGCTGTGTGCAAAAAAAAATATATATATGTGGAGAGACACGCGGCGGGAAAGGAAGAAGTGGATGGAGAGGAGGAAAACTGCAGGGGCAGCAGAGAGGGTCGTGCAGGCTGGGCTGCAGTGAGGCGAGGCGCCCATCCCAGCAACACCACACTCGTGCTCATGTCAGGCTCGAAATGAATTCTGCGCCATGTGGTGGTCTAGAGTGCTACCGGCACGGCCACGCGCCGGCCCTCGAGTGGGCAGGTGACACACGCGCGCACGTACACACACACACACACACACATACAACATATAAGCACTTCTCTCTGAATCTATGAATAGCAGGACGCAGAGAAAGTTTGCCGTCCCCCGGCCTCGCCTCGCCTCGCCTCGGCCCGCCGTGCTGTAAGTGCACCACTGCTTTTGTCACACTGTCGTCCCTGCTGCGAGGCTACTTTACAACTTTATTCCTGCCTCGCAAACATTCCCAGCGGCCGATGCCGCGCGCATGACTCTGCAGTTCGTCAGACACACAGGCATGCAGTTACACTGTTAAAAATAGTTGTTGAGAAAGAACTCTTTTCGTGATGACCGTGTTGTTGGCCAACAGGCATGTTGTTCGAGAACAGCCAGGTTGTTCGAGAACAACACAAGTTGTTGCAAAACAGCAATGTTTGTTGTAAATTGAAAGAAAGAAAAATTATTTCTGGACAACTTTTGTTGTTCCAAAACAACTTTGCTGTTTCTGAACAACTTTTGTTGTTACTGAACAGCTTTGTTGTAGCTGAACAACTTTTGTTGTAACTGAACAACCTTTGTTTAATGTTAACGGACCCTTTTTTGTTGTTGGTGGACAACTTTTGTTGTTACTTGACAACATAGTTGTTGCCTTACAAGTTAGGTTGTTGTACAACAACACTTGTCGCTATAAAAATTAACAACGAATTTGCTGTTAATTTACGACCTTTTTTTTAACAGTGTAGTTTTGTGTTGTGCCTATGGAGCTTTGCAAAGTTGTCGCCTTACTGTTGAAATCTTACGGTGAATCTCACTGTCAGCTGCGGTGAACCCTTCAGCACTAGAGCTGTAACGGCGAATTTCGTTGAAGATTCACCATCAACTACAGCTCTGCAGGCTTCACTGTAGTAGCTTATAGTGGAACACGGAAAAAAATATCAATGTTACCATAGCTTACGTATATAGGCTGATATCGTGACAAGCAACTTATAAGCTACCGTAGCAAAAAGTTAGCTTCCGTGGTCAAATATTAGCTGTGACAACTAATGCCCATCTGGATTTGTCAAAGGCGTTTGTTGCTAGAGATGATGTCACATTAACTCCTGCAGCGATGCATTAGCTCTCAGAGCTTATCGGTGACTACCTCAACAAACTTTTCGCTACAGTAGCCTAAAATGCTGCTTGTCACGGTATCAGCCGACACGTAAACTAATGTAGCTTACATTAAGTTCTAATAACTTATCTATTTTTTTTCCGTGAATTCGGATTTTATTCGTGTTGCTGCAACCTCTTTTAGTTTGCAGCGTGTTGTGCCGAGGCTCAAGGTGGCCCTTCTCCTGGCTCCCAGGCGCCCTCCTCGCCCTTCCCTTGTTGCAAAGCAGCCCGTCGGTGACCCAGTTCCCGCTCTCCGTGGGCTCCCCCGAGGGGGTTGGCGGGAGGTGGGGGGAGGTGTACGGGGGGCACATGCGGGCGGGCGAGCGGGCGTTGTAACGCTATCTGTTGCTGCGTCGGTAACGATTCGTGAAAGCCCGGGGAGTGGCCGTTTTCCCTTCCTTATTCTTGCCGGTCGGTGCGCCGTTACCACCGCGCCTGATCACCTCCTGTGGCCCCCCGACATAAACCCTGACGGTTATTGCTGTTTTTGAACAAAGTTTGTCGTCGCTTTTGTTCGTACTCTCTCTCTCTCTCTCTCTCTCTCTCTCTCTCTCTCTCTCTCTCTCTCTCTCTCTCTCTCTCTCTCTCTCTCTCTGAGTGTGTGTGTGTGCGCGCGTGTGTGTGGCTCGGGCGGGGTGCCGATGGCGCCCACTGCCCCTTTATCTTTCATATCGACTGACTGGACTCGTGCCCTGCGTTCACGTGGGCTCATTACATCGCAATCACACGCCGAGGCCGGGCCCGGGTCGGACCGGCGCAATGTGGACGGCACCGGAAAAACAAAGGTGCTAAAACGCCTTTCCTGGGGCACTAAAATCAAGTGCTCAGTTTAGTGCCTTTCCCTGGGGCACTAAATCTTAGTGTCTTTGCAAAGGCACTAAATTTGTATGGAGTATACGCAGCTGGTCAGCTAAAGGTGCTAAGTCCTACCTTTAAAAGGCACTAACAAAATTTAGTGCCTTTCCTGGGGCACTAAATCTTAGTGCCTTTCCAAAGGCACTAAATTTTGTTAGTGCCTTTTAAAGGTAGAACTTAGCACCTTTGTTTTTCCAGTGGGGTAACAGACCCACGGGCATTCATACCTCGCGGTCGGCCCTGCAGCAAGGTCTGCTCTCTCTCTCTCTCTCTCTCTCTCTCTCTCTCTCTCTCTCTCTCTCTCTCTCTCTCTCTCTCTCTCTCTCTCTCTCTTTATGTATATATAAATCTTTTGAGCAGGGAAAAAGGGCGCGTACATAGATCTATCCGCAGAGACATTGATCATTGTATTGCCCGTGACATCTGTGCTCTCCGCGGGGCGGGGAGGGCTTAGGGGATGTAGAAGGAGCCTGGCGGGCTGTAAGGTGTGCTTAGCGGCGCGGTCGAGTCAGTTTCGGGGTGTGAAGACAATTTATTTGGTGTCGACGGCAGCTCCCCGGCGGCGCGGCCCCGCCCCGCCCCGCCCCGCCCCGCCCCGCCCCGCCCCGCCCCGCCCCGCCCCGCCCCGCCCCGCCGCCCTGCCGTTGCCAGCCGCAGCAGCGCGTATAAAGCCAATTTTCTCGGAGAAACAGGATCATATTCTTTAAAAAGAATTAGGGAAAGACTCTGCACTTGTAATCCTCCCGGCTGCCTCCCTCCCCTTGAGATTGGAAGCTGATTTGGTGGTGAGATCTCCAGGCGAGCGCACTGCTTCTGCCCGCGCCTGCCTGCCCGCCCCGCCACCCAGCAACAGTTGACTCGGAGGGGGGGGGGGGCAAAGACCACCGCAAGCTGCGCGGGCACGAGCGGGGCTGGGTGTCAGCTCGGCCGGATAGGTGGGCTGACAGGCTGCTGGCTGAGGCACGGGCTCGGGGAGGGAGATCCTGTGCTATACATTTGGAGATATCTACGTGTACGCTTAGCATTTTTCCTATGCACATCTCACCAAATAGGAAAATTCCTATACATGTATGAGAATTTTCACGTCTCATACGATGCACTGGAGCAGTTTCGCAGGATTCCCAACATTTTCCCTTCGTGTTTTCCGGTGTTGATTTCGGCGGGGCCGAGGCTCTAGGTGCGGGGCGCGCCGTCGGCAGGACACGGCTGGCTGCGCTAGAGGCGGCGCTGCCATTGGTCGACAGCGGGTGGGATTTCTCTCTTTTGCCGTTCGGAATTGGACCTAACTTGATTAGTATTTGCCTGCTGCGTCCCCGACGGGTCGGGTCGGGTCGGACCGGTGAGGGACTAACTTCTGCTGCAGTCGCCCCTGGCGCCAGTCGACAAAAGTGCTCAGCGCCGGCCGGGTCTCGCGCGAGTCGCATCATGTTATGCATTTCATTTATCGTTTCCTTTTGCTGTCCTGCAGAGTGTTCAATTAGCACTCACACTGGAAATCCAACTGTACGAATGTCGCTCACTTGTAGATGAGCGAATAAATTCATTCACTTGTAGGTGAGCAAATGACTATTCGCTCACTTGTTGGTGAGCATATGACTATTCACCAAATGGTCATTCGTTGACCTACAAGTGAGCGAATAGTCCTTTGCTCACCTACAAGTGAATGAATTTATTCGCTCATCTACAAGTGAGCGACATTCGTACACTTGGATTTCCAGTGCAGCTAGGCAGTGAGCACTAAAAAGTTGCTTGGTTTGAAAGCCCACTCATTTTTTATGTGACAAAAGTGTGCAACAACAAAAGAAGGCCAAGATATCAACTCAGCACTTGCTGCTTCTTGAATTTAAAAAAAAGAAGTGTTCAACACCTGTTTAACCCTTGTAAGTGCAAGTCGCACATAAAATCGAAAGTGCTCGCTTCATTCTTGTCGTTCTTGCCGCACGTGCTGCTGCGACTGGGTCCGCCCGCCGCTGCCGCTGGAGCTGCTCGGGGCATTATCGGCTTTGGGAGTTAACACCGCGATGGCGGCAGCGACGGCCGCGGCACGCCAGTGCACTATGTACGACCCGCTGCGGGGCGGACTTTGCGCGACAAAACTTATCGCCGTGATGTTGAAGAGTCTCCAGTCTCCCGCGTAAAGTCGCAGACCCGCGCTGCAGTAAAGAGGACAACAAAGAACCGTAAGATAAATTTTTGTATCGGCGGGGCGGCTGCAGAGAGCCGCGAGTCCTGGTGTAGCGCCACGCTGAGCGGGTCTGCCTGGCGCCGCGCGCCGCATAGCAGCTGGAGCATCGGCCCTCGCTAGTGGGGGTGGGTATATCCTCCTGCTCGTGCGCCCTGCACACACACACACACACACACACACACACACACACACACACATACACGCTGAGCCAACTTGAGGCAGCTCTCCGCTCCCTCCGCAGTTCCAGGAAGGCGGAGGTGTGCCCGCCCAATATATCCCACTCCATGCGTCCGAAAGCGTTCGCGTGATCTGTCCCTGTCCATCTCCCTCACACCAACGTTAACCTTCTCCCTTCCATCTCTCTCTCTCTCTCTCTCTCTCTCTCTCTCTCTCTCTCTCTCTCTCTCTCTCTCTCTCTCTCTCTCTCTGTCTTTCTTTTCACCTCTATCTCCCTCTTACTCTCTCTTGCAATTCCCATCACCTCCGAGCCCGCTCTGTTCCCTCCCCCCTCCACTTCCACCTCTCTCTATCTTTCTCTCTCTCTCTCTCCCCGGAGTTAGCTCACAGCGCGCAGAGTGTGGAATTTTTAATATGTTGCCGTGCAGTCCGCAGGTGAGTGTCTGCCGCTGCAAGGCGGAGGGCAGCGCCAGGACACTAACAGAAAATCTCAGAGGAATGTCTTTCTCCTCCTCCTCCTTCTCTTTGGAGAATAAGCAGATTGCCTTGGCTCTGCAGTGGAAATATACAGGATTCCTCCCTGAAATCCTCCGGCCCGCCCTCCTCCGCCGGCGCGTGTTGTCTTTGTGTTATTCCGGGCAGAGCGCCCGCGCGCGAGAATCTCCGCCCTGCCCTGCCACGGCCCATCGCCTGGTTTCCTTTTCCTTTTGCTCGCCTGGGCGATCACGTGGCTTTGGCTTTTAAATAACGCCCTCCGTCATCGGCGTCGAAGACGAGCAGGGGAGGGGTGAAAGAATACACCGGACAGGAAAACAGTGAGTGAATGTCGCACACCAGGAGGTGTGGGAATTTCCATTTATACACCTGAATGGTGTTAAATTCTACATAAAATCAAGCTATTTGTCCAAGTCTGCACTCTAAAGAACCATGGACTTTATTGTTACAAACTTTTGGACTCCTGTGTGCATGCCTAAGCTAGATGCAATATTGTGTTTTGTTAGTGTTCCTGCTCGAAACTTTTTGTGACTGACAGCAATAGCACCACAATATTGTATCCAGCCTAGGCATGCACATTCAAGTCCAGAATGTAGTAACAATAAAGTCCATGGCCAAATGAAGAGTGATCGGATACACACGTACAAGTGTGTGACATTCACACACTAGGGCTTCCAGAGTCAGATGGGTCCGGAGCCCGCGGTGCTGCGCCGGGTGGTGGACTCCGGGAGTGCTGAAGGAAACACGTCTCTAATGATGTGGGTGAGTTTATTAGAGACCTCGACGGCCTCGGCCTTGAGTCGAGTGCCCCGGTCCGGTGCGGTCCGCGCCATGCTCTCGGTGCTGCAGCAGGCCTCGGCCTCGGAGCGCCCGGCCAGCCGGCCAATCAAGCAGCCTGCTGCCCGTGCTGATGGCCTTCTATGCCTCGGCCAGCAGCAGCAGCAGGTCCCGTGCGGGTGGACCCCCGTGCCGTGCTCATCAGCATCTCTCTGGCGCCGCCCCCGCCGCCCCCGCCGCCCCCGCCGCCCCCGCCGCCCCCCCCCGCCGCCCCCCGCAGCGGTCCCCCTGGGGCGCCGCCCTATCAGGGATCTCCACTCCCGGCCGGCCGGCCGGTTCCGCCTCCTCCTCGGGCCGCCGTCCCCTCTAAATACACTTTCCTCTCCATTGAAATTAAGCCCCGGACCGCGCAGCGGCCGAGAGGGGCCGAGGCCGGGGCCGGGGCCGGGACTGCGGGACCGGCGCTGCTGAGGCCGTGAGGGGCGACCCTGCCTGCCACGCCCACGCGAGGAGGAATCGAAACTGGCCTTGGCTCGCTTGCCTGCGTGCGCCCCCCCGGCCCCGGCCCCGCGCGGCCTCGGCCCCGAAAGTGTCTCATCAGATTACAGCGCGGCGATTGGGCCCCCGGGAGATCAGCGCGAGCGAGCAGGCAGGCGGCCTCGCCTCCAGCAGACGACAACACGCGCCAGTCGCTTAAAATCACGCCTAACGTTTCCTATGCCGCGCCCACAAATGTGTATTATCTATTTTACGCATTTTACGGACACTTTCGTACTTTTATCTGCATTAATCTTAAGTGTGTAAATTTCGCACAATTTTGATTGTGTGTGTGTTTCCATTCGTAAACTTTTCTCGCCTACAAGTGTGTGAAGTTCCCCCAAAAATGTACTGGAAAATTAACTGGTCAAAGTGTGCGGTGCGAGCAGGAACTTACGCGTTTACAGCAGTGTGACACTCGGGTTTCACAGATTCATACACACACGGTCGGAGTTCGACGGCACAACCGCTCTGTCCAAGACGCCACGGCCCTCGGGCGCGGCCGAAGTGTGTTGTCCTGGTCATTTCCCGGTCTGCTGGTCTCACTGCCTGGCATCGGTCGGAGCAGCCCCCCGGTCTGTCCCCTAGGGCCCGGGGGAGCGACCGTCTCTGAGAGAGAGAGAGAGAGAGAGAGAGAGAGAGAGAGAGAGAGAGAGAGAGAGAGAGAGAGAGAGAGGAGGGGAAGACGTTGTAACGAGGAGGTGCGTCGCGATGCGCCCCTGCGGGATAAAAACACGCACACATCCCTCCACATTACAAGGAGGCGCGAGGGGCACGCGTGAGGGTCTGCTGGGGAGTGCACTGCGCGGCCCCGGCCAGCCGAGGAGAGGTGTCGGGGAGAAGGAGAAAAAGAAGGAAAAAAAGAGGAAGACAACGGGAGAGAGAGTTCTTCCAGGAGAGAGAAGAGAGAGTCCGCTTTGTGCGGCGCTGGTGCGCTTCCTCTGGATAATCCTGGAAAAAGTTTCTGGATGATCTCTGGAGAGACATTTCTGAGGTGCAGCAGCTCTCGCCTTCGGAGTGGAGCGGAGTGGAGCGGAGTGGAGCGGAGTGGAGCGGAGTGGAGCGGAGTGGAGCGGAGTGGAGCGGAGTGGAGCGGAGTGGAGCGGAGTGGAGCGGAGTGGAGCGGAGTGGAGCGGAGTGGAGCGGAGTGGAGCGGAGCGGAGTGGAGCGGAGTGGAGCGGAGTGGGGCACAGCGCGGGTCCGGGGCCGGGCCGGGCGCCTCGCCTGCGTCAGCCCCGCTGCATGTCGCGCGGCCCCGTTGGCGCGACTTTAACACTCTTTTAAAGACTTGCTAATTTTCTAATTAATCCCACTTATTAATTCTCCGGGGGGATTTACAGCGCCCCCCATTAAGCACCGCCGCCGCCGCAGCTCATGTAATCCCTATTCCAACTTGGCCGCTTCTTCACGACCGCGCATTTTCGCGTATTTTCAAGTTTCCGCTTCCGGCCGTCGAGCGGTGCTGCGCTGCCACGTCGCGTTGCCCCCCCCCCCTCCCCCTTGTCCCGGAGGTCGGTATAGCTGCCGGCTGATCCTTATTTCGCATGGGGGAAAAGTCGATTTTTATTTTATGTCAGTTTTCGCGGTGTCGCGCGACGTCCAACTTTGGCCGCACAACAGCAACAGCGGCAAAATACTGTCATGATCCCGACCCGAACCTGAGCGCGGGAGACTTGAAAAGAGGCGAGTTAAACAGACACAGGGGTACCGTTCTCGCAGCAGGTGAGCTTGTATCTCGCCTAAGCGGTGACATGGGAGTCTCGGGATCATGTCACTGCTACGCGCTGCGGGTGGGCTCCTGGACCCCGCACCGCGGCTGCCACCGGACAGCTCCCCCGGCGCTGGACTGGGCGCCCCCCTCCCCCTTCCCCTTGCCTTTCCTTTTGATCGCTGGACCAGAGGGGGGCCTCTTACTCTTTTGTGCTCAATTGAATGTATTCGGTGAGCCCGGCCCGGCCCGGCTCGCCTGCGGTCTCTCAAAAGACTTGAGCGCGCCGCTCGGACAGACAGTGGGGTGCGGGGCGGACGGGGCCCGGCTTACCCCCATGAAGTGGGTCACCAAACTGTGGCTTGTGCGTGTGCCGGGCCGGGCCGGGGGCAGATGGTTGTCTCGTGTACGGTCAGTGGAGCTCTAAAAGGAAAAAGGCGCCCTGGGAGGCGAGCACGGTGCGGCCAGGCCGGGCAGAGGAGGCACTAGGGATGAAAATGCCCGGAAAGTTTCCGGAAAAATTGGAAAAAAACACTGTTTTTTCGGGTTTTTTCTCTAGCCTCGGAAAAATTGGAAAGATTCATCCTGCAAAATAGGCAAAAAGCACGACTTTTCGCCTGGAAATAGGCAAAAAGCATATCTTCATCACTATGTGAAGACGCTTATCAGTGTACTCATACTATTTATACCCTGTTACGTTTCCTTCTCGTGCGTTTTTTGCGATTCCAGTTGGTTATCTAGAGTTGCCAGTGGAAGTAAAGACCTGATGAAATACGAAAGTAGTGGCTTTTATGTTCATATTCCACTATAGGACTTAAAAACAAATTTTTCCAATTTTTCCGGTATTTTTCCGTTTTTTTCCTATTTTTCCGGTTTTTTTCGGACACTTTGAAAGTTTCCGGAAAATTTCCATCTCTAGGAGGCACTGTCGTTTCAAGCGCTCTACTGGCGAGGGGCACTGCTTGCGAAACTAAATACAGTTTTGCGCTCTTACTGTTGGCGGATGAAGGTTCCATCTATTTCAAAGGGGCCCGTATTTCATGAACATAGAATACACAATTATAATTATGCAAAATTCCATGCGTGTAAATGCCAGGGACCTCCCGAAATATTTGTGCACGTGTATACCTAATGGCCACGGGTGGGACGCCTAACACTCTGAAATAATTATGAAAAATATGGGACAAGTTAAGTGCGTCAACACTCTGCAGGATGAGGCCCGCGTTGGCTATGATCGGGTGCGGCGCGGATGAAGACAAAACTCCTCCCCGCTTCCTCCTCCCTCCCGCCCCGCGGCTCCCCGCTGTAATGTGGCGGCGTGTAACTACAAAGTGGAGAGTGGAGCCGGGCGGGGCGGGGCGGGGCGGGGTGGGGCGGGGCGGGGCCGGGCCGTGGAGGGCGGGTGACCCCGGTCCCGCGGGCCATAGAAACCCTGTATCAACGCCCAGAAGTTAGTGAGACCGCACAACTTGGCGGGGCCTAGTCCTCGGGCGCTTGCGCTTAGCGAGGGCGCCGTCAGCCGCCCGCCCCGCCCGTGCCCGTCTGGACGCAGACGGACGCGATAACGGGATGGAGGTATGGGTGGGATCGCTCAGCTCAGGCGCTGTCAGGGCTTTACGCCCCTTCACTGCCGTACCGCCGCTATGTAGCTCCCCGGCGTTTCTCAAGCGGCGCGCGTCCTTCTGCAACAGCAGTCTGTTAGAAAGTGTTTTGGACAAGTTTTGAAATCGTGTATCAGGCTTGTGAGTGGATTTTTAAATCGATTTGGCACGGGCGTGTTATCACGAAAATACAAAGGGAATGTTTTAACACGATTTTAAGAAATTTCATTTTTTACGAGCCGTTAGAAAAAACGGGTTCAAATGTTTCTGCGTAACATTTGATCCAGCCAACCCTAGTGGCATTTCCTCGTCGTGTGCTCCTCGTGTAGAATTAGGGACCTTTGAGCTGTGGGATACTCTGAGCTGGGTAAAGTAGTTGTGACCTCTACCGGTGCACTCTCGCAACTTCTCCACCCCTCTTCCCTCCCAACCCAAACCTACAACAACACGTATTCCACACAACTGAGCCGACCTTTAGTCCTGCGGGGCGGGGTGGTTCGGGGCGGGGCGGGGCGGGGCGGGGCAGGGTTAGGTAGGTCCGGCGGCAGGGGGTGGTTGGGGTGAGCTTCCCCTATACTGTACACTTCGAGAGCTGCGCTGCCCCCGCCGTGGCGGTCAGCCCCCTCTAGAGGTGGGGGTGAGGTGAGAGCCAAGGCGAGGCCCGGTCGTGGGGAGCCTCGGGGAATGCTAAATCATATCAAGTACGCAATATGCCCCGGCCCGGCCCTGCCGCGCCGCGCCCTGAGGCCAGCCGCAAGATGGAGGTGTTCCTGTAGGAGAGGAGAGGCGAGGCAGGGCGGGGCGGGGCGGGGCGGGGCGAGGCGGGGCGGGGCGGGAAGGGGTTCGTGATAAGCACCGCAGACACCTTGCTGTGAAAAACTCCCCCGTCTCGACCTACCCCTCGACGGCGTTTATCGATTGTATTTTCGAGAGCTAGGGCTGCAGTGGCGCGGCGCGCCCACAGCCCCTGACGAGGCCGGGATAGGCCGCCCGGCCCGAGCGCGCGGCGAGCGGGTTGCCTACCCGCGCGTTGACAGGCGCTCCGCTGGCCTTCGCCCGGGGGACTACATCCGTCTTACGCCTCGGTGGCGTACGTCACGTCGCGCCCACTTATGCGGGCCCTTGTCGCTCTCGCGGTGCGGCGGGGCGCCGGGGCGGGCGTGAGAGGGGCGCTGGCCGGGCACTGTGAGCAATGTTTAGGGGCTTACGGGGAAATTTTCCATGAGAAATGTCGTAAAATTACGATATCCTTCTTGTAAAGTTACAAAATTGTAATGACACGCAAGGGACAAGCCTTGGCAATAGTCAGAAGACACGGCTCAAAGGCCGTAAGTGTTGCGTCGATGCAGGCGTTTCGCCTTCAAAAAGCTAAATTACTCTCCAAAAACAGAAAAAGAAAATCTGTCAATCTTGGCAAATCCATTGCGCGAAGTGGGGAGACCCCCGCCTCGAGTTCTGGTTATTTTTTCTGCAGTACTTGCCAGGAAGGTGTCGGCGAGGGTGCCTTTGGAGTGCCTCTAAAGGCGCGTCAAGGTTGTCTCTCCAGCCTCCCGGTTTCTTCCGCGGCGCGCTCGCCTCGCGCGGGGCGGCGGAGTGTAATGGTGGGGGCGTGTAGGCTCCACCCGCCCCGCCCCGCCCCGCCCCGCCCCGCCCCGCCCCGCCCCGCCCCGCCCCAACGCCTCGCAGGTAAACGGCCTCACCTGTTTCCCTGGCACCTTCTGCAGGAGCTGAGTGGCCAGGGAGGGTCCCTGTGGACCCCCTGGCCGTGAGGAACAGGGGGGCTCCGGAGTGCGGGCGCGCGTGGAGCAGCCGGCCTACGGGCGGGGCGGGGCGGGGCGGGGCGGGGCGGGGCGGGGCGGGGCTGCAAGAGGTCCTTCCCGCAGTCATTTGAGGCCCACCACGTTCAGTGCGTCGTTGATGTTCACCACAAAGCCTCCCTCTTTATACCCCCACCCCTCCTTTGGTATAGCGTAGCCCCCCACCCCCCATCCCCCTGCGTCTTCCAGCGTAGCCTTGTTTACGACAAGGTTGCCCGGTGGAGAGAGGGGGAGCAGGGGGGCGGGGGAGGGGGCGCTCCCATGGGATGCGCTCGACCGGGGACCTTCCCCTCGTTCGCCACGCTCTTACAGCCCCGTGAGAGAGAGAGAGAGAGAGAGAGAGAGAGAGAGAGAGAGAGAGAGAGAGAGAGAGAGAGAGGGGGGAGCGATTATTGAAAAGGCATATTGTGGGGGTCGTAAAAATACCCGAGTAGGACTGGGGTGGCGTTACCGGCCTGTCTGGCTGCCTTGGAGGTCCCGCATGCCCCCCGGGGCTTTCTCGCCCCTTGCCGCCCGCTCCACCCCGCCGGCCGGGGCTCCGCCCCCTAATGATCGGTAATCGGGGGAGAGATTGAGTGGCGATGTCCCCGGCGATAGGCCGGGCCGGGGGCGGTGCACTCTGCGTTTAGAGGCGCTTCGCCCACGCCATCAACACTCGCCACAAGACTTCAATGCCGCGCGTGATAGACGATTGATAGATCGCTTTATTTTTATTTTTCACTAAATCGCCGAGGCCCAATGAGACGCTTTAGTTTGAGAGCGCACATACGGCGGGATGGGAGTAAAAATATAGAGCGCATAACGCGACCGCGAGATGGGTGTGTGGGTAAAAGACAGTGAAGAGAGGGAGAGGGGTGTGAAGTCGCGGGGGGCTGGTGTGAAAGTTGTCGGGGGAAAGGTAGGAGAAAAAGTACCGTGCTCGGGTGCGCCGGGTCGTGGTACTGCGACACGTGCGCCGTGGGGGGCAGGAGGCTCAGAGGTGAGATTAGGAAGCAGCGCTAAATGGTACACATTGCTGTGCTCGCCGCTGACGCCACATTTTTCTCTTTTATGCGACAGCGGAGGCGCGGGGGCCGCCGGGCGTCTTGAGGCTCCGCGGCACCACCTTAGGGATGTGGGCTGGGCTCTCTTTTCCGCCCTCTCTCTCTCTCTCTCTCTCTCTCTCTCGCTCTCTCTCTCCTTTTCGCTCTCTCCATCTCGCTCTCTCTCCTTTTCGCTCTCTCCCTGTCGCTCTCTTTCTCGCTCTCTCTTTCTCGCTCTCTTTCACGAGATGTTTTTCTTGCTCTCTTTTTATCGCTTTCTCGTTCCCTCCCCTCCCCCCTCTCTCTCGCTCCCTCTCTCCCTCCCCCTCTCTCTCCCTCCCCTCTCTCTCACTCCCTCCCCTCTCCCCTCTCTCCTCACTCTTTCCCTCTCCCCTCTCCCCCTCTCTCTCTCTCTCTCTCTCTCTCTCTCTCTCTCTCTCCTCTCTCTCTCTCTCTCTCTCTCTCTCCCGGCGCTGCTCCACTCGCCGCGCTGCCTAAACTTTCTCGAAAGCATGGTCGTCCACTCTCGCTCTCTCGCTGGCTCGCTCCTCTCCGCACCTGACAACAACTTCTCGAACAAGGTGCGCGGCGCGGCGCGCGGGTCCCTGCAGGGCCGCCCCGCCCTGCCTACCTGCCCGCCCGCGTCGAGTCTCCCGCGCAGCGCCCGCGAAATGATTAATTGTTGTTCTTTGGCTGACTTTCCGGCCGGCAGGTACACGTCCTTGGGGGTTGGCAGCAGGGAGCGGGGCGGGGCGGGGCGGGGCGTGTAGTGCCACTGCCTGTCAGACGACTTTCTGTTTTCAGTTGCGAATATGTGACTGGACACAGCCATAGGACGAAGCCCTATTAGAGGATTGTATAGAGATTAATGCTACAAATACACTGTAAAGAAAAAGAATAGGCGGCGCGAATAGCATGTCTACTACTCTAGTTGGTTATGATTGTTATTATATTTATTTTTACTTTTAAAATAAAACTAGACTCGTTGGGTTTTAAAACTCAGGTTGTCGGGGCGATGGGGGTGGGGCCTGTGGGGGGCCCTGTGCTGCTGCTCGAAGGGGCCGTACCGAACCAGCCGGCCCGACGTGCTGGCCGTAAATCCTATCCATCCGGGCTGGCCGGCGCGGAGCGGGGCGGGGCGGGGTGCGGCGGGGTGCGGCACCCGCCCCACCCGTGCTGCTCAAGTGAGCTCCAGGAAAAAAAAAAAACGGGCTCGAGCTGCCTCGTACCGGCGCGGTAAGGCCCCAGACAGAAGTTGAGGGAGACGTGATGAAATTGCATTACGTCGGAGTGTTTAAAATGTCCAAGCAATGCCATTGCATAGCGACCGTAGGGAGGGAACTTCCGGGTCGTGCCTTGTTATCACCTTACACTGGAAGGGCCGAAGTGTTTGAATATGTCGCACAGGTGTGCCAACTCTCATTCACACTCGTTAGCGTATTCGAGTGTCGGGAAGCTCCTGGGAAATTCACTATACATTCACTTGTTCAAGATAGATACACTCAACTTCAAGGGCCCCATCATTCAGACGCCACTTCCATGGTTTCCATATGCGGTGGAGGGGGGAGGGGGGGGCGTTGGCGCTACCGGAGATGGAGTGGGGCGCCACAGCGCGCTGCTGCACTGTAAAAAAATAGAGACGAATACGGAACCAAGTACGGCGGTCCGTACCTGCCCTGTGAAACTTGCGACGGAGTGCAGAGAACGGAGAGTCCGTATACCCTATTTTCGCACTACGGAGACGTGTAACGCCTTCTCCGTACACATAAAAACCGATAAAAACTGCTGCGGAATGGCCGTACTTAGTCTCTGTACCACACAAATAGAGGTACGGGGCGGTCCGAACACGGCGATGTCCGTACCTTTCAATGACGGAAACCACCGGACAATAATTAACGGTCTTTCTCCGTAATTGTTCCGTTCTTATTTTTTGCAGTGTGGCGGCGAGGCGTTGTGTTAAGGTTCCCAATGAGACGTGCGGTCGTGTGGCCGGAGGCTGCACTGGACCAGGCCGTGTGTGTGTGTGTGTGTGTGTGTGTGTGTGTGTGTGTGTGTGTGTGTGTGTGTGTGTGTGTGTGTGAGGGTGTGGGTGAAGGGTCCGTCCCGCCGGGCCTATTCGTCAGGCCGCGCGCGCACCGGCCGGGCCCTGAGTGCGACAGAGATAGAAAGAGGCGAACTGGAGCAGGCAGCAGCAGGAGCGGTGTAACCCCACTCGTAAAGGGAAGGGGGGGGGACCCACCGGACAACATGGACTGGACACCCCCGGGCATCGCGCGGCACAAACTCGTGCAAATCCCAGAGGCATCGTCTCTCCGGGAAAGAGGGGGAGTGGGGGGGGGGGGGGGGTAAACACTTATCCCTCTGATTTGACAAGAAATAAATTGGGTTGCGCCCCATAGCCGTCGTATGGCTCATGGACGTGTAGACACACACACACAAACACACACACAAACACACACACAAACAAACACACACACACACACACACACACACACACTCACTTCGGCAATCGTGCCGTCGCTGATACCGTTTTACAGCGAAAATGGAATGTAATATACGTTGGTTGGGCGTTTGGCTGAGAGGGAGCAGGGGTTAGGGAGGGAGGAGGGAGGAACTAAATGCGACCGATTATTTTACGTATCGAAATTTAACCGTTGATAGCCGTTTCCCCCTACACCTCCCTTTGTACTTCTCCCCTTCTACCCCGCCCCCCTCCCCTACCGCTCCGGCCTCCGCGCCTCCTAATCAGGTGAGCCCCCTCTCTATACTGTGCCTTGCTCCAGGGGGCGTTATTTTAGGATGTGACAGCAGGGAGGTCGCGGCGTGGCGCGGCCGTGGGGTGGGCCCGCACTCGCCCGCCCCGCCCCCGCCAAGTTTCAAGTGTCGAACTTGCTGTTCGTCTTAACGCGCCGAGGGCAGCCAAGGCACGCGGCTGCAGACCATGCGGGGTCGCCAGGCACCGCAGAGTTGATGAGCTGTTTTCGACCTTGCGAAACGGCCTCATAACGGTGCGTGGGAGAGGGGGTGAGTGCAGGTTCCTACCCCCTCATCTGCTCTCAATTTCTCCTGGGCCTACCCCCACCCCCTACCCCCGTGAAACATTATCCCGCCCCGTCAAGGCCGATGACCCTCGTGTTATACCTGCTGTGATAGCGTCAAAATCCTTTACTGTCATTTTCTTAAGTCTATCTCGAGTTAAAGAAGTCCTGAATTGCCTTCCCTGCTGGCCCCTAAGGCGTCTCCTCCTCCTCCTCCTCCTCCTCCTCCTCCTCCTCCTCCTCCTCCTCCTCCTCCTCCTCCTCCTCCTCCTCCTCCTCCTCCTCCTCCTCCTCCTCCTCCTCCTCCTCCTCCTCCTCCTGCCCCACCCCTCTCCCCGGAGAGAGTCCTGCGCAGTCAGCGGCAAATTCGAATTGAGTTTTGAGAGAGCAAAGTTGTGTTGTCGGCGCGTTTTCAGCTGTCCTGTTGTGTCTAACGGGCCCTCCCCTGTCCTGTCGTGTTGCAGCGGAGACGAGGTGCAGCGTTCCCTGGAGCTCCTGGACAGCGTCCTCTCCGAGTTCGACGACCTGGAGAACGGCAACCTCGCGGCGGGGTCAGCGCCTGGGCCGCCCGCAGGTGAGTGAGATAGGACTCAGTGAGTGGGCAGGGCGAGTACACACGCAGTGCACGCAGCTTAAACAGAGAGCTTGCTCGGATTTTTTTTTTTTTCGAGCCTTTTTCATTACGAAGTGTACAAATATCAAAATTAGAAATTTAAGTGTCAGTTCGACGAAATATGCTGTGTCAAATAGTTTTTAGAGTGTTGGTACTCGTCTCACGAAGTTTCATGTGTCGTCATTTTGTAGAAGTGCGTGTACGAGTGATTTGTCTTGTGTTCACGTCTGATGGGTGAGGTGGGGAGGGTAAATGCCTCAAGATCTTATCAAAAATACCTCTGATTGTACTGGATTTGTGAAATGAACGTCACGGATTGCTGAAATGACAGCCAGGATCGCTTCAACTTACTTCCGAACTTATTATTTGGGTGAGTGACATAACCTAACAACATAAACAATGTTGTTTACAATAGAGCATCATACAGTTCTGTCTGGGAGACAGCACAGTTTGGTTTGAGTAATAAAATCACATAACATCTTGATCTGACAAGTGAGAGTTACTAACTGTGAAATTATTTCCTTATATTTGTTTAAATTTTGTTTGAACCTTTGCTCGGTACCCAAGTGTTGTTATTTCTTATTGAGCCGCCACAAATTACCAGCCAAACGGTTTCCCCAATACGGTACTGATGCTGTAGTAGAAGTGTGCTTCTTTAAGACATGAGATAAGAGACATTTGTTATTAAAAAAAGGTTATTAATTTATAAAAATTAAATAGAAACATTTGGAGTCTCATTTTACTAAAGAAGACACATCAACGTGTGGTGAAAGTATTAAAATCTTATAACCTTTAAACCCAACAAGAAAAAGAAAATAGTGTGGGTATTACTCAGATAAATTTGGTGGGATTTTGTTCCGAACCTTTGCTGTTCTCCTAGTGATACGATTTCTGATCAAGCTATCTTATGTATTAAACCAAACATACTGCTTGATCCGTTTTGGCTATGAATTTGAATGAGAAAAAAGCTGCTCTATAAAAGTAATGATACGGAGTTAGTTGCTTTTAAAAAAATGATTAGTTTAAAGAGATTTGACCCCCACAAACTAATAAGGCGATACTGTTGATTGGATTTAGGTGGGAAACGGTACTTGTAATATATCAATTATGCTGAGAGTGTTTACACTAAATCAGTCTTTCTAAAACATTGAAATATTATCAGAATAAAGTCATATAATCATTAAAATGCTACAGAGGTTTTGGAGTGATTCAATTCTATTTCAAATAGCTATAAATCATTTCAAAATAGATTCGCCTCATCATTTAAAGGTTGTGAGTCAGTGTGAATGTCTTAATTGCATTTAAAGTTGGTGGCCTCTGTAACATCATTCATTTTTATGTCATTTTAAACCAAGTTTTAGTGACCCAATGCTTGGCTTACCTGTGGTACTAGTAAGTTGGTGTGAAGACAAACTTGTTTCAGAAGGAAAGGAAGGGGGAGGGGGGTGGGGGGCGGACAGCAAATCATGCAGTTGCATTCTTATATTCATCATGTAAATGATACTTATTGGCACTTATCTTACCTCCGGGTGGGGAGGGGATATGGAGGAAAAGTTAAAAGTTGCACCGAGCCCATCCCAAGGGTGGATATACCCCGCGCCGCGTCCGCGGGGTGAGGAGGGCCCCTGGGCGCGCGGGGTAGCTCCGCGGCGGCGGCGGCGTACCCCGCGCCACTGCCGCGAACAGCCAATGTTTCTCGCGACTGAAAATCCTATAATTTCTCGCGCTGGTTGCTGTGGGGCGGTTAGGGGGGTGGTTCTAATGCCCCCCCTCTCCCCCACAGCACCAGGCCTTGGACCACTCAAGGGCCGTAATTGCCGTCGATTTTCAATTTCCGCCTCTTAAGCGTCTTGCCTTCCGCCCGGCCCGTCCCGCGTCTGCAACTAATGGTTTCCAGTTTGGCCGAATACAGCAGCACCGCCTTCTTGTTCACAGGCACGACGGTCCTGCCGGCGTCCGCGTCGGCGCCCTCCATGCAGACGGCGCGCTCCATGCGGAGCATCGCCGGCTCCGGGACGGGCTCCGGATCGGGCTCCGGGTCCGGGGAGGGCGAGGGCGACCTGCTCATCTCGAGCAGCACCCCGGAGGAGGACAGCAGCCCGTCGCTGACGCTCTCGCTCGGCGGCCACCAGTCCGAGGATGACGGGTAAGGGCTGCTCGAGAACGTGCTCGAATATTGAGAGTCGTCCTGTAAACGCTAATAATAAAAGCTTACGGTGATTTTCACTGTAAGGTACGGATCATGACGGCACGCAAAATAGAGGGAAAGCTGGTTTAAAAAACACTTTTGCTAATATGGTAACAAAATAATTTTGCTTCCACTGATAACTTTTTTGCCATCGTTGCAAACATGCTTTGCTGGTGTAGCAAAATTATTTTGCTTTTACCGTAAGGTGCTGAACCAGCTTACCCTCAATTTTGCGTGCGTCGCTTACGGTGAAAATTCGCTGTAATATTTTTAGAGTGAAAAGAAACATGAAAACTGATCATTTTTTCCCGCGCAGGTACATGAGCATGAACGGGCGGCGGAACAAGCTGGCGCTCAACAACTTCCGGCCGCACAACGGCACGGTGGGCGCGGCGGGGGCGCCGCCGGGCGGCGTGGTGCGGCGCGGCAGCGCGGACATGCTGACGGCGCCGGACAAGCCCCTGCCGCCGCCGCCCGCCGCCGCCCTGGACGACGCCGCCGACTTCCCGCCGCCGCCGGAGGAGGCGCAGCGGCTCATCGCCAACCTGCTGCCCCGGGTGTCGCCCCGGGGCTCGCCCTGCAACTCGGTGCAGCGGGGCTTCGTCGGGCTGAGCGGCAGCCGCAGCAGCAGCAGCATCACGCCGCAGCGGCTGCAGCAGCAGCAGCTGGCCAGCCTGCAGCAGGCGCGCCGCCAGCTGGCCAACCTCTCGCCCACCCTGACCACCGCCACCCAGACCACGCTGGTGCGTCCCGTCCCGCTCCGCCTCACGACCAGGGGGAAACAACTCTGAATTTTAGTGTACAAATGTCGTGAATTTTTGCTTGGATTTTTCATGAGTTTTTCTGAATTTTAGTGAATTTTCAGAATTTTTCTGATTTTTTTAAATTCTTAGAATTTCTCTGAATTTTTCTGAACCACGAGGTGAACAAAAATCTCAGAGTTGTGTCCCCCTCGACGAAATAAAATCTTTGGGCATATTTTGAAATCTGTGAAGCTTAGGGAGCTATGGTTTGGACAGCAGTTCTATTTGCGGTGGCTGTGATAACGTTTGAATGTAGCGCACTTGAGGGCGTGTGAAGTCACATCCGTTCACTCATGTCCCTCCAAGTGTTTTCATTTCTGGGGAACTCGCACCTTTCCTACTTGTTCAAGTGTGCGACTAGGAGTTCCCACTATTACAAGTGTGCAACATTCACACACTTACAAACAAGTGTGAAACATTGACACACTTACAAGTGTGCAACATTCACACACTTGTGTTTCCAGTGTGCGTTCAACACGTTTAAGCTCTTCGACTTTTCCCCTCATTTTCAGCCCGGGACGAGGAACCAGAGGCCGTTCGGCTGGGAGCAGGACGGCTCGCAGCAGCCGGCGCAGCCGCCGCCGGCCAACCGCTTCTCCAGCCTGCCGTACGACTCGAACGGGCCGCAGGCGCACCGGGACGCGCACCGCGTCCTCCAGCCGTCCTGGCTGCCGCCCCGGGGCCGGCCGCTGGCGGCCGTCGCCACCGCGCGCGCCAAGCGGACGGTAAGTGGAGGGCGGGGGTTCTAGCTGCACCGGAAACCAGTGTTACCAGATTAGTACGCGAAAATTGCCCACGATACACCTGTGTGATGCGGGCGGTACACATGGATGTCCAGTGTGGTATATTTCTCTCATGGTCGTGAGGACACGGCTAAAACTTGTCCCTCTCTTTGTATCACTGCAGTCGACCGACGAGGAGGAGCACTTCTCGGACGACTCGCTGGAGGACATGCCGCCCCCGCCACCCCCGCCGCCCCCCCAGGAGCCGCAGCCCGACCCCGCGCCGTCCAAGCGCGGCAGCATAGCGTGGGAGGTGCCGCTGGACCAGGACCCGCTCGCCCTGGACGTCCCCGAGGCCGTCCTCACCCCCGGCAGCACCAAGGTCGTGGGCAAGCGGAGGCGGCGCCAGTCCAACTCGAGTACGTGTGCTGCCGCTTTGTGTGCAAGGGGTAAAGACAACTCTGACATTTTTGTACACCTCAAAAATCAGAAAACTTGAAAGAAATTCAAAAAAGTTATGATGAATTCAGAAAACTCTACAGACATTTAGAGTGAATCCGAAAAATCCAGAGTATTTCAAAGAGTTCAGGGAAGTTCAAGAAAATATTTATTTGTACACCAAAATTCAGAGTTGTTTAACCCTTGCTTGTGTGATGCTTGTAGGGTGGGAATATACAGAGATTCCCATGACGGAAAGACTTACACCGGAAATCAAAATGCCTGTTTCACCTTCGGCAGGTTCAACTAGTTCCCTGCACAACCTCAAGGACCAGGACGACTGGCCGGACCCGCCCAGCCGGGAGCACGAGCCCACGTCGCCGTCGTCGTCGTGCCAGGGCCACGAGGAGGACGACCTCTACGACTCGACGAGCTTCCTGCCGCCGTCGCTGTCGGCCAGTGACCTGTCCTCCAGCGGCACCTACGTCATCCGCAAGGGCCGCAAGAAGGAGCGCAAGCCCATCCGGAACGTGGACAGCCTGCAGTACAACAAGGCGCGCCTGCAGCTCAAGTACGCCGAGTCCAAGCGCTGCAGCTACACGTTCGACGACCTGGTGGACATGGCGCTGGCCCGCGAGGACGGCGACGGCGCGGACGCCGACGGCCTGGTGGACGGGCCCGCGGCGGCCGAGTACCCGCTGGTCCGCGTCGTGTCGCTGCCGTCCATCCCGCGCGTGGAGGAGACCCGCCACCTGGTGGACGAGGCCGTCAACACGGACGAGGAGATGCGGCAGCAGGAAGAGCGGCTGATCCAGCGGCTGCAGGGGCTGGCCGTCACGCCCGAGGAGGACGAGCCCAGCAGCAGCCTCATCTTCAACGACGGCGACCACCAGGACGACTCGCTCGAGCCCATCAGCAGCATCGCCCTGGACGGCGCGCCGCCGCCGCCGCCGCCCTGCGAGGACTTCCGCGACGGCGGCGGGCCCCTCTCGCTCATCGAGGAGCAGGCCGAGACCGGCAACGAGACGGACGACGGCCACCCCCGGGCCGCCGTCGGCGGCAGGATGACCAGCAAGGAGCTGGACGAGATCGCCGAGATCCAGAACCGGAAGCAGCTGCCGCTGCCGCCCGCGCAGGACCGGTTCTCCTCGCCGCACGCCGACTACTACAACCTCAACAAGGACAGGATAGCGGAGAACTGCCGGCTGCAGGACGTCCAGTACCCGGCCGTGAGTAACCCAACCAAAGACCTGTACCGGCCGAGGAAGTCGGCCTCGTCCAACGACGTGTTCAGCGACACGCGGAGCTACCCGGACCACCCGCGCTCGCTGGGCGGCACGCGCGAGCGCGAGGACCGCCCGTCCTCCAGGAGGTCGTCGACGGACCGCCGGCGGCACCAGCAGAACATGGCGTGCGAGATGAGCTCCGGGGAGCGGTGGCGCATGGCGCAGGACATGAGCCACGTGCCCGTGGTGCCCGTGGTGGAGCGGGTGCCGGCGCACGGCCGCAACGGCGGCCACGGCTCGGCGCACTCGAGCCTCAACCGCGCCGCCGGCGGCACGGCCGAGCGTGACAAGCCGCAGGACAAGCAGGACGCCAAGAAGACGCACACCGTCACCGTCGAGGTGAACCAGCACGACTTCGGCCCGCTGCCGCCCTCGCCCGTGGACGAGTTCGAGGAGGACGAGTACTCCGAGATCATGCACCCGAGCCCCGCCGGCCGGGGCAAGGCCGACACGCTGCCCGAGCGGCCCGACCAGCCCTTCTACCAGTGCCGCGAGCCGCTGGGCAGCGACCCGAGCGGCGCGCGCTACCTGCACCGGCCGCCCGAGCCGCCGCCGCACGGCCAGCGAGAGAGCCGCGACCCCGTGCACAGCCTCAAGACCAGGTCCATGGACGCGGGCTTCACCCGGGGCTTCCGCAACTCTAGTCAGAGCTCCGCCGTGCGACGGGAGGTGAGTGAGTGAGCAGTGTTGTCAGGTAAGGCCGAACAAAACTTGCCCGCGATACACCTGTGTGAAGTGGGCGGTATCAACAGCCTGCCTGTCTACTAGGCAAAGTTAAGAGTCCAAGGAGCACTCTAGGCGAAGTCGACTCTCCTGTGGGAAGACTTTGCCTGGTAGGCAAGCGTTGATACTGCCCGCTTCACTCATGTGTATCGTGGGTAATTTTTGCCTACTTATCTGGCAACACGGCCGTGAGATAGTCTATCACTTTCTTGTAGTTTCAGTGTGTTCTACACTTCTTGGTGTGAGCACAGTGTGTGTCCTGCACATTGTAGGACCCACTGCGCCGCACCCAAGGCTGTAGGTCACATGTTAGCACGGCGCCTGTCCTGGTGTTGCAGTCGCCGTCCACGTCGGAGCGGAGGACGCTGCCCAACGACCTCCCGGGGCCGTCCTCGCACGTCCGGCGGCGCGCCTTCCAGAAGCGCAGCTCGTCGTCGCCGCAGGAGTCTGGGCTGCAGACGTCCTGCTCGCTGCCGGAGACGCCCATCTTCGCGCGCGGCTGCGACATCCCGCGGACGCCCCACCGGCGGGCGCCGGACGTCCCGGCCGGCGGCAGCGGCAGCAGCGGCGCCGGCGGCTCGGCCAGCATGCGCGCCGGCGGCACCACGGCCTCGGCCTCCGGGTCGTCGTCGAGGCCGAGCGGGCTGCAGACGAGCAGCTACCACCGCAAGATGGGGCCCAGCGGCATGGGCCTCGGCCTGGGCACGGGCGTGAGCCTGGACTCGGGCGGCCTCGGCCAGGCGCTGGTGGGCGCCGAGCTGCTGCGGCTGACGGGCGGGCCCGGCCGGGGCTGGTACCCGCGCCACCGCGCGCCGCGACCCGCCTCCATCGAGCACCTCGACCGCGTGCACCTGGACCGCGTGGCGCCGCAGCACAGCCCGGGCCTCTGGGACGCGCGGGACGCGCGCAAGCCCATGACGCTGCCGCCCAACATCACCCCCAAGTTCTTCCACCGGTCGCCGCGGGACGCGCTCCGGAGGGTCACCAGCCTGCTCATCCGAGGCAAAGGTAGGCGCCGACTGTTTCACTCACTGTACACGCACCCAAGTGTGTGAATGTTGCACACGCGTAGGTGAGTGTATATGCATTCGTAGGCTTTTCCCTTGAAGTATGTGAAATTCGTAATATAACTCGTAGTAAAATTAACTCATATTACGAATTGTTAACGTATGAAAATTCATACACCTATAAGGGTGCGACATTGACACAGTTGGGTCTACGGTTCTTAAAGACGTGAATTCGTGTTGTTTCTTTCTATTTTTTCCCCCATAATGTACGTCACAAGCCCACGAAGGTTTAGGGCGTATACCGTCTCTGATAATGCATCTCCCCCCACTGTCACTTCCGCGTAACCGTTCAAATTTCGCGGGCGCCGCGCCGGGCGCTCCTGGAAGAGCCCCAGGGTCTGGGCGTGGCCACCGGATGTGGCGTGTTGGGCTGGACCGGTGCGTCAACACCGGCCGGGCTGTTGCCAGCCAAACCGGCCGGCGCCAGACGGTGGCGCTGTCTGGCGGGCGTCGCGCGAGGCTGCGGGCCGCGAGTGACTGGCCCGGCGCGGTGCGTGGCGCGGCCGCTAGATGGCGCCCCGTGTACGGCGCGAGGCCCGCGGGCCGCGGCTGCCGGCCGGCGACGCGACCCCCGTCCCCGTCTGGTGCTGCCGCCTGGCGGCGCGCCGGGGCGGGGCGGGGCGGGGCGGGGCGGCGTGGACCACGACCGCCTCGCGCTGGAGTCTGCGCCGCGGGGCGGGGCGGGGTGGGGCGGGGTGGGTCTCCCCTTCCCCTCCGCACCTTCCCCGCGCCCTGCTGCTCCCTTCAGTTCCTTACTCCGGCGAGGATCGACCTTGCCGGCCCGGCCCGTTTCCCAGCCCCGCGGCGGCGCAGGCTGTGGTTGGCGGGGCGGGGCGGGGCGGGGCGGGGACGATGATCTCGCAAAGGTGACAGAACGCCTTCTGTGCGCGTCTCCCTCTCTACCACACTCTGGCCCAGGTGGAGCCGCGCCGCCCCGCCCCGCGGACCACATGGATGACGTACTCCCAGCTACCTCCGTTACACTCTGTATTCCCGCGTTATGCAAGAGGCCCTCGTTGTGCTCGTGCAGGCTATTTTCCTGCTGCTGCAGGCCAGCCTGCTGCTGCAGGCCTGCCGGAGCTCGTTGCCCGGAGCTCAGGGCGGCCTGGCCGGGCCTGGCCCCGCGGGAACACTGCGACCACAATCGCCCGATCTCCGCCTCATGTTCCGCCTCGTCATCGTCGTCGCCATCGCGCCTCTCTGCTGTGGAGCTGGCAGGCCGGCCGGAGAAGTCCGCGTGAGGATGTCCTGTCCTGTCCCACTGGCACCGTGCTCGCCGCACCGCGCGCGGCGGGGCGGGGCGGGGTGGGGCGTGGCCGCCGCACCCTCCACGTGTATTGATCGCCATGCCACGCCCGTGTTGCTCACGCTCTGCCTCAAACACTCATCTCACTCAAAATGAGGACCTTCTTGCACTGCGCCTCGCCCGGGATGTCCTCTTGTGTAGGCTTGCAGGGCCGAAGCTGGGCGAGGCGGGGCGGATTCCCCGGTGGGGTCACTTGCGCTGTACTGCAGGGCCCCTGGGTCGGGGCGGGGCGGGGTCGAGCCGGGTGGAGTGCCCTGGTTAGTGGTGGGGTCAGAGTGGGGCCGGGCGGGCTACACCCGCTCCTCTCACCGCCCGGGCCGGGCCCTCTGCCGCAGCGGCTTTGAGAGGACAGTGATACTCCCCCGCCCCGCCCCGCCCCACCTCCTCTCCCGCCACGCACAATCACCACGTTTTGATCCATCCTCCCCCTTTGCCGGCTGGCTCGGGTCTGGTCTGATCTGGTGTGGGCGCTGCTGGCTGGCTGGCCCGCCCGGGGCGGTCCGTGGCAGCGCCCGCGACTGTCCGCGACTCAGTTGGATGATAGGATCGAGGTGGTTGCGGGTACCGTGTGGTATGTGCGAAAGACGCGTGTAGTGTAGTGCGGTGGCGCCACTGCGTGGCGTGGCGACCAGCAGCCCCGCCCCGCCCCGCCCCGCCCCGCCCCGCCCCGGGCGAGACGGTCTAGCAGGCGGCGCCCGTTCGTCACAGCCCCACATAACCTTGGGGTTGAACTTGAACGTTGAACCTGATGTAGATCGGCGGGGCGGGGCGGGGTGGGGCGGGGCGTGCTGCACCCACCACACCACACACCACATGTGGCCGAGCGCAGCGCAGCGCCGCCGCGGCCGGGCCGCGTGTACGTACCCATGTAGGGACGCAGTGTCGGTCCTGCCCGGCCTGGGCTGGCCGGGTGGTGGGGCGGGGCGGGGCGGGGCGGGGCGCTGCCGCGGCTCGAGGCAGGCCCCTCTGCCGCGCCGACCAGCCGGCGCCGTGCTGGACTCGTCTGCGATGACGGCGACACTCGAAATAGCCAGATCGAGTCGTCGTCGATAGTCAGTCGCTGACGGACGCAGGGACTGACGGTGTAGCTCCGCGACACGGCATGGCCGTATCCCATCCACCTTCATCTTCATCCGGGCGCGGCGCGCGCCTGGCTTGGAGCGGGCCTGGCCTGGCCTGCCTCACAGTCAGTCTGCCTGGGCGTGTCGTGGCGTGGCGGCCTATGTGCCCCCCCCCCCCCCCCAATCCCGGCCCCTTCTCTTTTTCCTTGTTTTTCGACTCCCCGAGCTGGTCGCCAACACACAGGCCGGGCCGGGCCGGGTCGGGCCGGGTCGGGCCGCCGCAGCGACGGGCTGCTCGTACGCCCCGCACCGCACCGCGCCGCCGCGCCCGGCCGCCCCGCCCGGCAACAGCAGACTTGAGCTGAACCGCGTCTCTGAAGGCGTGGCAGGCCGGGGCGTGGCGGGGCGTGGCGGGGCGGGGCGGGGCGGGGCGTGGCGGGCCCGCTCCGGCCGAGCGCGCCGCGGCAACAACTGGATGATCCCGCCGCTCCGCTCCGCTCTCTCAGCCTGCCTCAGCCTCCTCGCTCTCGCAGCTCATCTCCTCCTCGGTGTCGGCCGTCTCCGCGCCATCGTGCCGTGCAGCACTGCTCGGCGGGGCGCGGCGGGGCGCGGCGGGGCGGGGCGGGGCGCGGCGGGGCGACCTCGACCACAGCACTTAGGTCCGTCCCGTCGCGACGCCTTCCCCCCGCTCCCCGCACCCGCACCTGAGCTGAGCACGGCACGGCGGCGTCGCGCGCGCGCTCGCGAGCGTCTCTCGGGCCTCCCTCAGTATTTAGGCCACGGACGTTCGGCGGGGCGGGGCGGGGCGGGGCGGGGCGTCTCTCTACACTACACCGTCGCGCCACGCCACGCCCCCTCTAGGACACGCCAGCACAACAGCCCACGCCCCGCCCCGCCCCGCCCCGCCCCGCCCCGCCCCGCCCCCCGCCCCGCCCCGCCCCGCCCATGCCCCCGCCCCTCTTTCTAATGCTGCTGAGGAAGCAGAAAGCCGCCGCCGCTGCCGCCGCGCCGCGCCGCGCTGCCATCGAAAAGGAAACCAGTCGACATTGTGGGCAGAAAATTCTTTTCATATGAAAAATTGCAGAGAACGAGTGCCGTCGTTGGCTCTTTGGCAAAGGATTGAGTGGGACGGGCGTCATGGCGAAGCACCGGGCGGGGCGGACGGCACAGAAAAGACCTAACACTGTGGCGGTCTGCCCTAGGAGGCCAGAGTGGGCTGCGGGCAGAGTGCTTCTAGAATAGTTGGCAAAGACTGGTCGAAATATAAGGTAGTGAAGCAGGCTGCATCCAGCACTGCCATGTAAGTAGGCAAAGAACTCTTGCGAATGCAGCTGTGCTGAGTGGGCAGTACCAGCCCCGTGCCTACTAGGCAACATGCACACACCTGTGCCGAGGTGTTGCCTATAGCAGGAAGGTGTGCAGTCGCCATCCGCTTTGTTGTTCTAACGTTGATATGTGCCTACTCTTGAGCCGGCACAGGCACCCATGTGTCCAAGCAGGCAGGCCCGCAACACTGCTAAAAAAAAAGTCGGCTCTGCTTTGGTTAACCAAACCCTGTACTTTACTGCCGCTGGGCTGGGCCTGGTGGTCTCGAACGTATTCGCGAGGCGGCCGCAGCGCAGCGGCTCTCGTGACCGCACCTGTCCCGCGGGCAGCTGCGCTCAGCTGAGCCCCCCCCCCCTCCTCCTCCTCCTCCTCCTCCTCCTCCTCCTCCTCCTCCTCCTCCTCCTCCTCCTCCTCCTCCTCTTCCTCCTCTTCCTCCTCTTCCTCCTCCTCCTCCTCCTCCTCCTTCACTTCTCTCCTTCACTTCTCTCCTTCACTGTAGGTCACGGAGGCCTGCACTTATTAGCCTCGTGGAGGTGGGCGTTAGCGCCGCGCCCGTGGAGTGAGCGAACAAGAGAGAGAGAGAGAGAGAGAGAGAGAGAGAGAGAGAGAGAGCGAGCGCTAGGAATGGAGTAGTAGTGGAGGGGGAACACTTACCGGGAGATGGCCAGGCCAGCAGCGCGGGCGCGGCCGCTTCCTGGCTGCACACGCCCGATAAACAGTTGATTCCTATTTCCAGCACGTATGGAACTCCTTCCTTCCTTCCTGCATGCAGCAGCAGCGCCCCCTATTGGCTCCGAGGCTCGTGTCGCTGTGAGCGAGTCAGGGTCTGTGTCGCCCCGTGCCTCAATATAGTCGCGACGGGACGGGCAGGCTTGACGCCGCTGTCGCTCATCCCCTCCGACAGACCCGAGACCAACTCGCACAGCACTCTAAGTCTTTTGCAGTGGCGCGTTTCCGGCGGCTGGCGTAAGACAAGAGGCGCCGCGCACTGCACTCTCTCCCTCTCTCTCTCACCCTCTCTCTCTCTCTCGCTCTCTCTCATACAAGAACTAAGAGACATTTCTGCCTGGATGCGGGACAGACTGCGGCGCGAGGAGTGACCGCCCCGCCCCGCACCGCCCCGCCCCGCCAACCACAGGCATCCTTTTACGACTCGCGCGCGGACTCTATGCTTCCTGTCGGCCTGGTCCGTCTCTTTTCCTCTCATCCGTTATAGGCGTGAGATGTGCAAGGCGGTGGTGGGGCCGCGGGGCGCTGGGGTGGGGCCTAACCGCTCCCGCCTGCCAGTGTTGCCAGAAAAGTAGGCAAAAAGCGCCCAACGCGCCCAACTCTCAGCCGTGTGGAGCGGTGGGTATCAACGCCTGCCTACTAGGCAATCCCTCTTCACAGCTGTGAAGATTTTGCCTAGTAGGCAGGCGTTGATACCCACCGCTCCACACGGCTGTGTGTCGGGGCGCTTTTTGCCTACTTTTCTGGCAGCACTGCGGCCTGCTGCTGGCAGAGGCGGCGGTGGCGACAACAACTATTAGGGAGGAAACGCAGGCGAGAAGGATGACTTGAGCAGCGGGGAGGGATGCTCCTGCCAGGAGAGGAACGCCAGGAGAAGCTGCGAACAAAGACCTCCCCTCTGCCTGCGCCCCTGCTGCTGCCACGCCACGCCACGCCCCGCCACGCCACGCCCCGCCCCGCCACGCCCCGCCACGCCCCGCCACGCCCCGCGAGGCTGCGCCCCTGATGCGTTTGCGCGCTGCAAATGGTCCTCCCCGCACCGCTCTCCCCATACCGCGTGCGCATCGTCTCTCACTCTCTCTCCCTCTCTCTCTCTCTCTCTCCCTCTCTCCCTCTCTCCTCTCTCTCCCTCTCTCTCCCTCTCTCTCCCTCTCTCCCTCTCTCTCCCTCTCTCCCTCTCTCTTTCTCCCGCTCTCTCTGTCGCTCTGCATCAGCCTGTGCCGTGGCGCCCCCTTTCGCCTCCTCTCTGTCTTACAAGTTCGAGCGACATGAATTTATAACATGCCCCCTCCCTCCCGCTTACCTCCCCTGGGGGGCCTAACTCCGCATCCCCCTCCACCGCCGCCCCGCCGCACAGACAACGCCCCTCAGCGTCAGCTCTCGTCACCCGCAGAGATGGAGCGGCGAACGGAAGTAAATTGGCGGGAAGGCCATGAATTTTCCACCGAACTTTCAATGGTTCAGCAGCCTCCCACCTCACAGAAAACTTGTCTTTAGTTTTAAGCACAAAACCTTCCACTTTGAGAAAAATTTTCTTGGTTCTAGAGTATTTATTCGTAAGAGGTTCACCTCTTAAAAACCGGAGGATTTTTCTCGAGGGGGGCACAACTCTCATTACGGACGTACCCAGGATTACAGGATTACATGGATTACTCATGAATTCATACCTGATTACAGGTGCTAAATTGCAAATTTTAGGAGATTTCTAATATTTTGTGTATATTGATGAGTGATTACAGTGAGATTACGCGTGGATTACAGGCTATCGGTACACAGGATTACAGGAGTGGTGGCCCCCTCGATTTTTCTCCTTTGCAAGTTCAGTTACTTGTGAAAATAACGATTGTGCAACTACACGTCATCGTGAAGTAAACCATAAACCGTCTAGTTCTGTGTGGCGCGGGCGGGTGACTCGTCATGGGCCAGATCTCTTTTGACTCACGGTCGTGGACCGGGTGGTGGGCAATAAGGCGGTGTCAACACCGCCGGGTGACTCATAGTCAGAGTCAGGACCCTGGTGGAAAAAGTAAGGGAAGGTCACAAGGCACACACATCGTATACTGAAACAAACACGGAAGCAGGCGGGTCGGCGCTCTCTCTCTCTCTCTCTCTCTCTCTCTCTCTCTCTCTCTCTCTCTCTCTCTCTCTCTCTCTCTCTCTCTCTCTCTCTCTCTCTCTCTCTCTCTCGGAAGGAGCTCCTCTTTACTTTATCTAGCCACAGGCTTTTGCCCATCCGTGGGAGAGTCTATCGCATTGTCTGCTTGCTGACCCGCATAATGCTCGAGACGACGCGTGGCGGGGCGGGGCGGGGCGGGGCGGGGCGGGGCTGGTCGTCCTTGGAGGCGATGCGGAGCTGCTGATCCCATGCAGCCCCGGCCTCGCCCTCAAAGCCTACTCCTGGCTGTGGCCTGGCTGTGGCCTGCTGGCGACGACAGCGGACCGTACGTCCCCGGGGCGGATGGCACGTTTGCACCTGCAGCAGCAACTCTGTGAGCAGGTTTATTTAAGAAAAGCAGGACCTTACAATGACCCTCTTGGATTTCGCTCATATTTTGGTGGTTGGTAGTCCACCCAGGACATAAACCTGCTCGTGGGATATTTGCAGGTCGCACGGGGGGTATTTTACCATCAAACGTTTCGCAAAATTCGGCAAAATTACAGTTTAAAACTTTTTGCTGGATGAGTCGAATCGAGTCTAACCACGCTTTAGTTTGGCCAGGTTAGTCCGTGTTAAAGAAGTGCTTCAACGCTTTGGTGTGCGGCTGCCCTCTTCGTGCTGCAGAGTCGGTTCTCTTTTTATTAGGGCGGCGGCGGGGGGAGAGGGGAGTGACCTTTGGCCTGGGCCCGCCGCGCCGCGCCGCGGTGCGTGAGTCACAGTCGGTGCGCCGTGAGTCACACCCAGGGCTGTCTGGTGGTAGTGACGCGTGAGGTGCGTGGTGCGCGCGGCGCGGCGGTGACGTCGCTGTGACGACACGGCGCCGGGCGGGGCGGGGCGGGGCGGGGCGGGGGGGGCGGGGCGGGGCGTCCACCTATGCATGTGGCGGGCGGCATGCTCTGAGGTCAGGGCCGTGGCGTGGCACGGCGGCCGTTAGGGGTCCGTCACACCATGGGGCGCGAGCGGACTCGCCAACTCGATTCCACCACCCCGCGGCCATCTCTGCGCCACCCTATACCTCTCCCCTCTCCGCCCCCTATAGGCCGCTCATGCAACCCCCTCACCCCTCACTTCCTCCCCAATGCCACATACGCATGCGACACTAATTGCGTTTCCTATCTTCCACCCCGGACCCCGCGCGCGCCAAAATAAATTTGTTTTGCGATTCAAATGTGTGTGCTTTGCGTTACAAACTCGGAGGAAGTGCTCCTCTCTTCTGGCTGGGCCTCCTGCCGTCCTGCGCCCGCCCGGTGCAGAGATCAGCAGGGAGAAGTGGGCGTCGGCCGGAGAGAGAGAGAGAGAGAGAGAGAGAGAGAGAGAGAGAGAGAGAGAGACCAGATCAATACAGCAGCACTGAGCCCCCACAGCCCCTTTACAGCGAAGGGCTCCTCATGCCGGGGGCCGGGGAGACCGCTGGTGCTGGCGGGGCGGGGGGGCCCTGGGCCCGGCCTCGTGGGGCGTGGCGGGGCGGGGCGGGGCGGGGCGGGGCGGGGCGGGGCGTAGCTTGTCCCTACCCCCTCAATTCCCTCATTGCCTGCCCAGTCAGCAGCGCCGCGTTTCTCTCTGCGGGCGGCAGGACAAAATATACAAATCTCCACGACCTGCGACCCCTTCTGTTTGCAGATACACTCTGTGAGTGAATGTCGCACACTTGCAGGTGTGTCAATTTCTATTCGAACACTCGCCCCTTCAGGTCAAGTGTCAGAAATGCCGAGTGGAAGTGTCACGACGCGCCTCTGCTCGTATGCGAATGTGCGCATTCACACTTTTACGTTGTGTAGTAAGCTACATTCTCAAGCTCTCAAGTGTGCGACATTCTCACACTTGCAAGTGTGCGACATTCTCACACTTGCAAGTGTGCGACATTCTCACACTTGCAAGTGTGCGACATTCTCACACTTGCAAGTGTGCGACATTCGCACACCTAGAGGCGCGTGACTTTCACACATTTGGGTTCCCAGCCAGTGCACTGTCCTTAGGAGGCCCACTATACTACTGTCCCCGTCCATATTCTGCCCAGCTGACCCCACGGCCCTCGGCAGGGCCCGGGCCCGGGCCACGGACCTCAGCGCCGCCCCGCCCCGCCCCGCCCCGCCCCGCCCCGCCCCGCCCCGCCCCGCGCCGCGTCGGTTGCGGTTGAGAGACAACGGGCCCGGCTGGCCCGGCTGGCCCGGCGCGGCGCGGCGCGGCGGGCACCACCGGCACTAACTAACGGGTTCCAAACGAGAGCCAAAGATGGCGAGGCGTTGACGACGGGCTAAACGCACCGTCAGAGTCAGACCAACAGCCAGTGGCCTGCCTGGCACACCGGCCTGGCCCAGCCGGGCTGGCGCCTCCCACGCCACGCCGTGCGCGGGACCAGTAACTTACCTGGTTACCGTTACAGTTCCAAATGGCAACTTTTGCGCCCGCACCTTTTACGTTACGTTATTTGTAGCGTAACTTAACTTCAGAGTAAATATTACACGGTATTTCCGAGAGTAACAGAATCGTAAATAGAACTAGATTCATAACTATTCACCACTTTGTTCTCACACTAACTGGATTTGTATCTTTTATTTTGTACAAATTTAAGCAGTCAAATTTTTCAAACAACTTTGTGCGGTGATTTGAACGACTTTGTCCTTATATTTGTACGAAGTCAAGCAGTTTTAATTTTTCGCATAAATTTGTGAGAAACGGTTTGCATGTTTAACTTTTGCACAAACATTTGCACAAAAGCATACAAATACCGTTAAAATGCAGTTATGGCAGCGTATTTAATGCGAAGTCTGTAAGAGAGAGCGAAAAGCCTTACTTAAAAAAAGGGAAAGAGGGCGAAAATCAGTGGAGTAATGTGCCGGTAGTGTGGATGTAGGAGTCAGCTCTCGTCAGCTCGTGTCTGCTTCCGGGGCGGATGTGCGGCTTTGAGCTTTCAGCTCGCCTGTCAGCTCCGACCAGCGGCGGCGCTCTGCTCGCGGACGTGCCCGACCCGCGGCCCGACCCGCGCTGCGCTCGCCGGATCCGCTGCGCTCGGATCCGCTGCGCTCGGATCCGCTGCTATTATGCGAAATGACGAGTACTGAATCGTGGAAATGGCTGGACCGTGCCCGGCCGGCCGGTCGGACGTTATTTGCAGAGAGATTCGAAAGCGGAATGTGATGACGTACTTGTGGATGAGGAGGAGGAGGAGGAGGAGGGGGGAGGGCCGTCTTGTGGCCTCGCCTGCGCCTGCCGGCCGGCTGACCCACTGACTGACCAGCGTGAACCTCAATGTGAGGTCTGCCCTGCCCCGCCTGGGCCCGGCCCCTCCCGGCATGCCGGCCCATTATTCCACATTCGCATCGTTATTGCTGTTCGGCCGTCGCGATGAGCCCCATGTAATGGGCGGAACTTATATTTATGATGGTATGGCGATTAGTGCGGGCGAGGCGGTGGTGGGGAGCAGGACGGAGGGGTGTTTGGGAGACAATCGGCGGAAGAAGGGCACAAGTTCTGCCCCGCCTCGCCCCGCCCCGACCCGCCTTGCACTAACCTATACCCCCGCCCGGCGTGCCCCGCCCCGCACCTCTGTCTTGTCCTCACCCCGCCCCGGACCGTATGGGTGTGGTGTGGTGCCCACCCCGCCACTCCTCACCCGGCTAGTCCTACCCCACCCCACCCCACCCAAAACATTTCCGGACCAGTGACTTCCCTGAAGCTCTGCACGCGTGCTCGCGCTGACACTTGGACCTGGCGCGGCGGGCGGGGCGGGGCGGAGGGTGTTCCGCAGGTCTCCGCCCTCGCCTTGGCCCGCTCCCGCTCCTTCCTCCCCGTCCCCGTGCTCAGCCCAGCAGTCGTTTATGCCCTTGTCCTTCTCTGTCTTCAAAAGCTTTTGGCTGCCGTCGACCGGCACAGCCTTGTATCGGAGGTGTTGTCATCGAGCGTTGTCAGGAGGAGAGAATGTTGTGCGTCCTTTCGGAGCGGGGCGGGGTGTGGCTGAGGGCGCGGCGGGGGCGGGGCGGGGCGGGCCGCCGCACCACGGATGTCGCACCTGGGCGCCAAGGACGCCGCTCTGCCTCTACTGCCCCGCGGCGTTGTGCAATGAATTACATTAATTATAGACCGGTCGGGAAGACGCGCTGCTCGGAGACAAATAATGATTGTCCGGCGGAGATACCATTATTCCGTCCGGTAGCCGTGCCGCCAGAGAAAGTAGGCAATAGGTCGCCCAAACACAGCGGAATAAAGCGGACTGCATACAGTACTAGGCAACACCGTAGCAGAAGTGCGTGCATGTTGCCTAGTAGGCAGGCGCGGATGCAGCCCACTTTACTCCGCTGTGTTTGGGCTCTGTATTGCCTACTTTTCAGGCAGCACTGTCCGGTATATTGAGAGGAATAAAGATGAAAGAAGGGCGGGGTGTGGCGGCGTGGGTGGGGCGTAAGTGTTCGCGGGAACACGGTGATGTTATTGGCGCCATCGAGAGCCTTCTTCCTCTGCCTGAGGCCCGGCCGGCCGCGCCGCGCCGTGAGTCAGGCGCCGCGCCTGCGCCGTGACGTCACCAGTGATATCATTCGCGCCCGACCAGTCTGGAAGTGAATGAATAACACTTGTAGGTGTGTGAATTACACGACCGCAAAAACTAATGTGACATGCTTCACTCTTGCAAGTGTGACGCCTGGAGAAATAAATATAATTTTGTGGTGTGACCGTAGTTTTGGTCACGTTTGTGATTGCGACCTTCTTTGTGTAATGTCGTACACCCTAGAGTGTGACGTAAATTTAGGTCGCATTACGTAGCGTCACCCAAAATGGTCGCACCAATTGACGTGACACACATCACGTTTGTTTTTCCAGTGTGACCTTGTCGCAGTGTGACGACTTAGAAATTTTACAGTGCGATGGAACGAGTATAGAGGCGTGAATTTTCCTCTAGGAATTAACGCACTCGCGCAGGGACAAAAGAATGTAAATTCACACACATGCAAGTGTGCGACTTAGGTTTCCATAGTGTAAGTGAAAAGAGGAGGCCCGTATGGTATAGACCGCTGCTGTCGTCGGTGGTTGTGGTGACGATTCGGAAAATGGAGCGGGGAGTCACTTCGGGCAGGGGAGGGGGAGGGGGGGGGAGGGTGGCGACGTCATTGAGGAGAACGGGCTCTGGTGGTCCTGCCGCGCGCGCCGCTCTCCAGCAGCAGCCGACTGATTCAGAAAATCGCTCCCATGCCTCTGTCCTTGTCGCACTCACGAATGTGTCCACTCCAGGGTATGGAGTCGCCCCATGAGTGCGACAAGGACAGCGATATGAGAGCGGTCTCCTGAATCAGTCGGCAGCGCTGCCGCCTCAGCCCCTCCCTCCGTAATGTCGGACTGATCGCCTCGTAATTGGGGAAGAGGAAGGGGCGTGGCGAGGAGGGTGGTTGTCTGCTGTGTAGCTGCTCAGTAGAGGATCATGTGCGTGTTTCTGTTAGACCGTGCGCGCGCGCGCGCGCGTGTGTGTGTGTGTGTGTGCGTGGGGTTTAATTAGCAGTCTTGCATTACTTGGAGGCACTGCGAATGAAAGAGTCGAATGGTCTCATCGAAACTTCCTCCCCTAGCTTCATGGAATAAGTGATGATTAAGGATGTTATTTTGTTTTTGCTTAAACTCTTATTCGTAGCAGGCTGGTGTTAGTCATCGGTCCTGTCTCGGAAGTGCACCCAGAAAAGCGTGTACTTGCATCATGCAAAATGTACTTGAATCGAGTGCAAAGTACTTGATGATTTCAAGTACCGTGTTCTTGGGTATTTGAGCTCAAAACAACCCCAATTTGTACTCAAATCATTACCTTTCGCGCTTGAATGGAACACATGTTCTTGGTTCAAGTTCAAATTGGGCTTGGATTGAGCGCCAAATTGTACTTAATATATTCAAGTACACGCTTTTATGGGTGTGTACTGATGCGGCAAGTCACACACCGTAAGTGTACGACGTTCGAACACTTAAGTTTTCACTGCAAACACCACACTATCCCCAATGTCATGCGGGGTTGTACCAGACTAGAGATATAGAGCAGCGTGGCACGGATTTAAAAAGGTTTTGTTGCAGGGAAAATTGTTAAGGTGCAGCATGGCCCCGCCCCGCCCCGCCCCGCGGTTGGCAGGTTGTCAGCTGGCGCGCAGGTGGCGCGGTGCGGTCAGAGGGGGCGTGCGGGGCCGGGGCCGGGCCCCTCTGGGGGTCGCCCCTCCGCCTCCGCCCCTGGGGGTCCTCCTCGTTGGGCCCCATTTGGGGTTCCCAGCGTTGTCGAACGGCCTAAGCAGCTGGCACTCAGCTGTTTTTGTAACTCCCCGCTCCCCTCCCCTCCTCTCTCTGCCGGCCTGTATTCCCCCCACCGCTGGCCGTCGTGTTGCGCCCGTTGTTGGTGACAGTGTACCAGAGGGGCGCAAGGCACAGCTTGTGTCGTTTACCTCACCCGGCGTGGCGTGGCGTGGCGTGGCGCGGCGTGGCGCGGCGTGGCCTAGGGAGTCGGTCGTGTGCGGAATCCCCGATACACAAGGCGTGATGCTAGGCGCACAGCAAGGCCGCAGCGTGCGTGCGAGCGAGAGTCAGAGAGAGAGAGAGAGAGAGAGAGAGAGAGCGAGAGAGAGAGAGGGGGGGGGGAGGTGCGGTTTTCCCTGCGGGCACGTTACCGCACTCTGCGCGCCGGTGAAATTAAGCAGAAGTGAACGAGGGAAGGAAGGATGGCGCGTGAAGCACACAGGGCGGGAGCGCACAGGGCGGGAGCGCTAGGGCGGGAGCGCACAGGGCGGGGAGCGCACAGGGCGGGAGCGCACAGGGCGGGAGCGCTAGGGCGGGAGCGCTAGGGCGGGAGCGCTAGGGCGGGAGCGCTAGGGCGGGAGCGCACAGGGCGGGAGCGCACAGGGCGGGAGCGCACAGGGCGGGAGCGCTAGGGCGGGAGCGCACAGGGCGGGAGCGCTAGGGCGGGAGCGCACAGGGCGGGAGCGCTAGGGCGGGAGCGCTAGGGCGGGAGCGCACAGGGCGGGAGCGCCCAGGGCGGGAGCGCACTCCTGCTACAAAGTGGATGCCTTGTTGGCGCCGCGGTCCGCTGCACCACGGCCCAGTGCTCTACTGCACGCACCAACGCCGAAAAGCTTTAGGGGAGCGTTATAGCGTGTCACGCTTCTGCTAGTGTGATTATAAAACCCGCTGGTCACGTTATGGGATCAGCAGGTGTGTCTGAGAGAGAAAGAGAGAGGAGGGGGAATGAAAAGGAGAGTGAGTGTATGGGCCACAACACACCGCTTATCAGAGGACCGCGCTGGTGCAGGTGTCCGCGACTGTACCGGGCTTCAGAACAAAGTGCTCGCGGGCCTGCCTACTCTACGCCTTGCGATTACGGTGGTTTTTGCACCCAGGAAAATGTTTATTTTACTCAAATATACACTGGCCCAGGATTAATTTTTCTGCAACTCTGTCCACTCGAAAAGGGTAACGTCAATTATTGTGTTGAAGGGTGAAATTCGGTCTTGGGTACACAATTGACATGCGAAATGTTCTGGAAACAAGAAACTATTTTTTCCCCAGCTGGATGAGTTATTACAGCGCACTCTCGGCCGATTTGTTTTTCTCGAGAGGAGCGCCTCTGATTTTCTTTCTGACGCTTTAGAAGCTAGGGCACGTACGTAACCTGCGCGGCCGGGGGCCGGGGGGCTGAACTAGGACCAGGACCTCCAGGGACCGCCTTGTACCTCTACTCCCGAGCTCGAGCTGAGCCGGGGCCTCCACCGGCTCATCACCGAGTGAAAGTCGACGAGAGTGTTTTCTATCGCCCGACCGACCTTGACAGCGCGGCGAGAGAGAGAGAGAGAGAGAGAGAGAGAGAGAGAGAGAGAGAGAGAGAGAGAGAGAGACGGGGCACACGCGCGTCGCACGCGCTGCTGCGCGATGCAGTGGGACACGGGGGGCTCATCACCAGCGATGCGTCGGAATTATTATTGGCGGACGAGTGAGTCACTCGGGAGGAATGCGGTGTGTGTTTGTAAGTGTTTGCAGCGGGCGGCGCGAGGCGGGGGCGGGGCGGGGCGGGGCGAGGGGGGGGCGGGGGGGGGGGGGGGGGGGGGGGGCGGGGCGGGGCGGACAGACGAGCTGCATCGGCCCCCTGCGACTGGCTTTGGCTATAGCTATGCGCGGCTGTCAGGCGGGCCTCGTGAAAATCAGCTGATGTGACGCGGCGGGGCGGGGCATGTGTTTGATTCATAGGCATAGAGATAGGCGAGCTGAGCTATTTATCAGCGTGCGCTACGTAAGAATGTGAACGGCGATAGTGTCAACGCCCGTGCGCGCCTGTGCGTGTGTGTGTGTGTGTGTTCGTGTATTTGCGATGACTTCACTGTAAATTGGTCAGTCATGAATCTCGCTCTCTAGAGAGCGAGATTGTGACCCAAATTTTAATACTCTCAGGAGAGCAAGAAAGAGTAACATCGCTCAATTAGAGTCATTATGACGACATTTTCGGCTATACCTATGACTCTTTTTGAGTCGTTTCTGCTAACATCACTCAATTTAAGTGATAGATACGACTCATACTGAGTCATCTTGGCGAACATCGCTCTAAGAGAGCGATGTAGAAAAACGTGGCTCATTTTGGGCGATAAACATGACTATCACAAATACAGTGTTGGTTTGGGGCGGCGTATGTGTATGCATGTTCGGTGTACACCACACCACACACGTACCCTGGCCGCGCCAGACCGAGGAGAAGACTCGTCTAGCAGCGCGTGTGATAAGCAAAACAGCTGTTCTGACACAACATTCGCTTTCATGACCTTCCTGACGGCCACCGTGAGCGAGCGAGGCCCTATCGACAGCGTTTTCTCCTAGGTTTACACGGTTTGGGTGCGGTGGGCTCCGTGCAATAAGCAGACCTGGCGTACGATCGTAATGTGATGCAGCAAATGGTATTGTAAACTACTATTCATGCTCTCTCTCTCTCTCTCTCTCTCTCTCTCTCTCTCTCTCTCTCTCTCTCTCTCTCTCTCTCTCTCTCTCTCTCTCTCTCTCTCTCTCCTGCGCGCCAGGGCCGCTCGCGCTCTGTCGCGTGTGGGAGGTGCCCATAGTCACGGTTAGCAGGATCACAAATCGCTGGCGTGACGTCATCTCCCCTCCCCTCCCCTCCTCTCCTCTCCCCTCCCCTCCCCTCCCCTCCTCTCCCCTCCCCTCCTCTCTTCCTTCATACATATGCAAACTGCGCGGGTCCCGCCAGGCCCGGCCCAGCCGGCGCGTCGCCGCGCGGACGATGAAAACATGTATAACACTCGTGTTTGTTTCTACATAGAGCATCGCTAAATTTTTATCCACCTTGACCGTCACAGGTCGGTGGGACTTTCAGAGGTACTTTCCGGTACTCCCCGGTACTCCCCGCCTCACTCAATTCGGGGCACTCTAAAAAGCTTACGGCGATTTTCACTGTAAGCTTAAGAGTGAACCCTGCAGTAATGTAGCTTACGGTGAATTTTCACTGTAAGCTACGGTGAATGTCACTATAAGCCACGGTGAATGTCACTATAAGCTACGCTGAATGTCACTATAAGCTACGGTGAATGTCACATTAAGCTACGGTGAATGTCACGATAAGCTACGGTGAATGTCACGATAAGCTACGGTGAATGTCACGATAAGCTACGGTGAATGTCACGATAAGCTACGGTGAATGTCACTATAAGCTATGGTGAATTTCACTATAAGATAAGGTTAATGTCACGATAAGCTACGGTGAATGTCACTATAAGCTACCGTGAATCATGGTGCTTCACCGTAGCTTACGGTGACATTCGCCGTAAGCTTTTATTAGTGTGGGCGCTGCATGCTGCAGCGGCTCGGCAAGTAGAGCGGGGAGGACCCGGGCAGGCCTGGCCGGTGGGGGCATTTATCGAGAAGCCGTTCGGCTGGACGACCGCGGCCGCCCCGCCGCCACAACCTTGTTGCTTTACTTTTTTACCCTTCACGTCCCGTGAACAAGCAACAACTACTACACTCGTTATGATTACACTTTGTGTGTAGAACTACTTGTTCCCCCCGCGCGCCGGGCCGGGCCGGGCTGGGCTCGGCTCCTCCCAGAGGAGGTGTTAGAGACTCTCGTTATTAGACCCCTTTCTAATTCAACACATTCACTGCTGCTGCTCCGCCTGCCTTCCTCGCCATGCCGTGCCGTGCTAATTATCCCCTTACTCTTTTTGCTCCTCCCCCGCCTATATGCGCCACGCCGCGCCACGCCGCATAACGCGCCCGACGCCCCCCGAGCGCCCAGGTGTGGCGGGGCGTGGGCCCAGCCGGCTGAGGGCCCCCGGCCTGGCGCGCGCCGGCGCCTGCCTGGCCAGCACCAGCTGACTTTCACCCGCGTGTGTGTGTGTGTGTGTGGTCCGGCTGCATCGGCAAAGTGCTTCCCCGAACAAAAATGAAAAATAAGTGTTCCAATCTAGTGTAAATATTTTACACTTGACAAGTTTTTTTTTGTGTCTTTTTCTTACCGAAAGTTTTATTGCAACGACGGTTGTATTATGTGCTCAGTATGACTGGTGCGGCGAGCAGAAGCACTTTAGTAGCCTTCTCGCAGCCGGACAGGAAAAGCATGACGATTTCCTCCCCGAGACAAAAGACTTTGCGCGTCGGCAATTTCCGCCTGGTTTATCGCGCAAACAATCTTGACATGACCCCGTCGTTTCGTTGCTGCAGATATTTATTATTAATATATTTACCATTATTTTTAATATATTTACCGAGTTAGCTTGGTCTAATTTTCCTACACTATCTATGTTACTATTTGTTTGAACCTTTGTCCACACAATAGGACTTGTCAATGTGATTTGATTCCCGCGCTCTGCGCGGCCCTTTCAGTGATAAGACCATTGTTTCGGCGACAGCGACATTCGCTCTGCAACAAGACCCCCATCCCCCCACCTCCTCTCTTTTCCTTTTGGCCCTCCCTAGTTATCGTTAGAGGAAGGGGGAGGCGCGAATGGGGAGGGGAAAGGGGGGGGGGGGGGCTCTCGCGGAGGTCCGATGCAACGGCCGTAGGAAGGGGGAGGGACCTTCATCAGCATAATGTTCCGATGCGTGGGAAGGAGTCTGAGTGCGCCAAGCAGTACTGCGCTTTGATGAGGATCGATGCCAGGTTCTCTCTCTCTCTCTCTCTCTCTCTCTCTCTCTCTCTCTCTCTCTCTCTCTCTCTCTCTCTCTCTCTCCCTCCCTCCCTCTCGCTCACTCTAGCGGTTCAAGTATACCTTGTTCTTGGCCTATCCAGGCCCTGTAGCAACCACCTGCCGCCAGCTGGTCGTGCTCCCCGTTCGATGGGTAACTGAACTGACAGGATTTGGTTGAATAATGGATATATCCCCACTCCTTCCCCTTCACGGATGTGCCCGACGACACACTGGAGGCAACCCAATAAGAGTGTGAATCTCGCGCATTTGTTGATGTGTTAATTTCCATTCATACACTGAATCAAAGTAACGGTGTGAATGAGTTTCCGTAATTTCGTACAAGTGTTGTATGAACAGAAATTCGCACACCAAGAAGTGTGCGATTTTCACACACTTAGTTGAGTAGCGGCGGTGGCGGCGGCATCCGCCATGTGTCTTCGGAAAGCAGAGCCCGCCTGTGCCGCGACGGTGCGCGGAGGCGAGGTTTTGCTGCAGCAGCAGCGGCGCGAGCAAGCCGTAGAGACTGTGTCCTGCAGTGATGGACGCCCAATTAAGTGCTTAATGGCGACGGGTCGGGTCGGGAGGTGACTAGACCAGAGCGCTCTGGCTCTAGCGGGGCGGCCGGCCGAACGGCAGACCGGCAAAGGCTGTGGGAATGAGCCGAGCGGCCCCAGCAGAGAGGTAGACTGACGACTGACTGACGAATGGATGGATCCGCTGCTGCTGCTCCCGCCCGCGCCGGCCACGCGAAAATAATGAGGTGAAAAGAGGAAGAAGAAATGGAGAGGCGAATGAGGGGGAGGGGGAGTTCACTGATCCGTGTTTGGTTGGGATGCCCTTAGTATGGTGCACCAAACAAGTATTCAGGTCGTGCGTGTACCGGCAGTACTGTAGGCAGGGACGCGGACTCGCAAGGTTTCGTTCCGTTTCGCGGTCCGGAACACTCTTAAAACCTTACGGTGATTTTCACTGTAAGCTACGGTGAACCCTGCAGCACTGTAGCTTACGGTGAATTTTCACCGTAAGCTACGGTGAATGTCACTGTAAGCTACGGTGATGCACCCTGATTCACCGTAGCTTACAGTGACATTCACCGTAGCTTACGGTGAAAATTCACCGTAAGCTACAGTGCTGCAGGGTTCACCGTAGCTTACAGTGAAAATCACTGTAAGCTTTTATTAGTGAACAGGCAAAAAGGCCTTTAGTTGATGTGGGCTTAGATGAAACGGAGCCTTGCCCGTCCCTGTTTATTTTCAACTCTTGCCTCTTTCGTATGGCTTTGCCGAGAATTTAGTGTGTTCCGTACCGTTTAATGTGACTTGGTGGAGGAGTCAAACTTCAGAAAAAGCTGCGATGGACATTAGATTTGAGCAGGTTTTGCAAGTGTGTCCATCTCGCTCGACCTTTGGCGTTCATCAGTAAGTGGGATGGGAAGGGACGAAAACCTTAAGATTCCATCCCTGACTGGGTGACTCGGGCGTGCCAAGAAGTGGGGCGGGGCGGGGCGGGCTAGGAATATTCCGCCGATATGTGTCACTGGGCCTCGCCCCCTGTCCCTAGGGCCTCGTGGGCGTGGGCGCCTGCCGCAGATGATTGCGACAACAGGAGCAGAGCCAGTCCTAGCCTAGCCCGGCTGGCCAGGGCGCCTGGCGCGGTAGGCAACCCGCCCGCACCGGTGCCGCACTGTTGCCTACCCACAAGGCGCTATGGTGCGCGTCTGCGGTGCCCCAGCCAGGCACGCCCTCTGAATCCGACCTGCTGACCTGCCGCGCTCATGAGCGCTATGCCGAAAATTCGGCGAAAACATCGCGTAAAAATAGCCGGGGCTGCTGGGGGACACGGTGGAGCAGGAGGGGGGTCCCCCACAACACTGTAGTCGGAAAGCCCGAGTGTGTTCGAGTGTGGCACACTCTTCATTAGCGCACTTGCCTCCTTCAAGTAAAATTTCCAGGAAAATTCGAACCTTTACTTGTTCAAGTGTGCGAATGAAAATTCACACTCCTACCAACATGCGACACTCTCACACTTGGCTTTCCAGTGTCACCACGTGGTGAGAAAAACATTTCAAAGTTGCGTGTAGAAGGAAGTGAACGCGTCTTGGCGCATGTCGCGTCCGGTCCACTACGACTATCTGTTCCCGGAAAGCCGTTTGCATAGCCGCTCAGCTGCCGTTGGCACCGGCGCTGGACAATGCAGGTAGCTCGCGCTCCCAGCCAAACAGGTGGAGGGACAATGTGTGTCTGCGGAATGCGCAACGCGAGACGTGGTGGGGCGGGGCGGGGCGGGGCGGGGCGGGGCGGGGCGGGTCGCTGGTGTCAACGACTGATCAGAGCTCGCGGCGTGCTGGGGCAGCACGGCGCCCACGGGGTCTCGTCGCTGACGCTCTTGCACGACACTCTGAATGCCGCTATTCACCGTAAACTTAAATCGCCGAAGCCTTACGGGTAAACTTAGCCATGATGAATGTATAGCAATTTTTCGAATTTCATTCTCAAATAAGTTGTAGAAAATTATAACATTCTCGTCGAAAACGTCAAAATTTTATTTCGTCATACGCGTGAGAGCAGTCGGTTCGTCGATAATTAAGCAAAATTAATTCTTTGAAGCAACAAGGAAATTTAGTAGTGTGTGGATTTAAAAGAGCAAATTCACTTGAAATGCACTTGATTTCAAGAACGGGCTTTTCTGCGGTGTGCTTGAAACGGAAGCGTATTTTGCACCCGCGCGGCTCCCGGCCGGTCATCCGCACGTCCCGGCCAGCAGGCCCGGCGGGGCCCCGTGGTGCCTGACGGCCGCCACGAGGCTGCCCCCCGCGGGGCGCCCCACGGCCCCGGCCCCGCGCGGACCCGCCGCCGGCCCGGCGCCCCGACGGCGCAGGTATGCATTTTGCATCGGGCTGGCCGGCGCTGGCCACCCACACGGTACGGCCCTAGCCCCCGGCCCAGCCCGGCCACCTGCTGGACGGAAGGAAGCAAGGCGCGGAGAATGATATTCGCTCTCCGTCGGCTGAGATATGGCAGAGGAGCGCCGGAGTAGGAAGCGAATGGTATACACCCAGAGAAGCCTGTACTTGAATATGTCAAGTTCAATTTGGTGCTCAATCCAAGCCAAATTTAGCCCTTAACCGAGAACATGGGTTCCATTCAAGCACGTTGGGGAACGATTTGATAACAAAGTGGGGTTGATTTAAGCACAAATACTCAAGAACATGGTACTTGATATTATTAAGTATTTTGCGCTCGATTCAAGTACATTTTGCATGATCCAAGTACACGCTTTTCTGGGTGTACAAGCGTGCTCAGCAGAGAAGTACGGGTTTGTTGCTAGAAAATTCTGCAAAGAATTAACAGTATTAACAGTATGGTTGGTTATTCTATACATTTCGCTGGACGCGCGGCGCGGCCTGCTCTTCCGCCGGGCATCTAATCTTATCCGCTCTGTCGAACGATATACGTTCACCTGGCCGCGGGCGCGCCACGCCGCGCCACGCCGCGCCACGCCCCGCCACGCCACGCCCCGCCCGAGCCGGCTACCACGACGGCCGAGCTTACAGCCTGGCCTGCACCACTGCGCTGCCCCATGCGACGAGGGCCCCAACCGTACATAAGGTGTGTGACAACATCACGTTACAGCCGCAGACCCGCAAAACTGCGTGTTACCTTCTGTGACGTGCTCCCTGTCACACCCAGTACATTGATATTGATACAGAAAACAGAGAATATGTATTTCTGACGGGCCGGCAGCGGGCCCTGTAGGGAAAGCCCTATCGTGACAACCAGACTTCCGAACGAAAAGAAAAGAGACAGCCTCTACGATAAGGAGGGAGTGGCCGCGCCCCACCGCGCCCCACCGCGCCCCACCGCACCCCACCGCACCCCGCCGCACCCCGCCGCACCACGCCCCGCCCCCGCCACAACAAATAGCTCTCCGCTTAGAGGAGGGCCCTGCACACGCTCAGCTCCGAATCGCACGGCAGACATCTGCTTGATTTGCTTGCACGTCCCGCGCCGCGGGGCGTTTGCTTCCTCTCCTCTCTCTCATCTCTCTCTATCTCGCTCTCTCTCTCCCTTTTCTCCCTATCTCTCTCTCTCTCTCTCTCTCTCTCTCTCCCTCTCTCTCTCTCCCTCTCCCCCTCCCTCTCTTCCATCTCTCTTTATTTTATTATTTTCCGATTTTCTTCTCTGATCGCGCAATAGATTCGAGTGCGAGGTGTCCGTTTGGAAGACTCGGCCGTGCCATAAATTGTGATTGCTTTCGGGACTCGGGGAATTTTTGTAATAACGTTTAGAGAGGGAGAGAGGGAGAGATGGTCATGGAAAGAACGAGTTTTCCTTGGTATTGACGGGAAACCATTTTTTGTTACCTTCCTCTTGTGTTTGTTTTGTAGCTCCACATTTTTTCCCGAGTGCAGGAAATGCTGCTTCGGGTCACTTGGCCCAAGAGTAGGGCACTGTGTCTGTCGGGTCGGGTCCTCCTCCCAGGTGTAGTGAACCGCGACACGGCGCCGCGACGCCAAACGGGGGGCGTCGCCGCGCGTCGCCTGGGCGGGGCGGCCCCGACATTCCTATTTCTCATTCCTATACTCCAAAGGCGGCTGAGAATTTTAATTGTTTCTCATTCGCAACAGATGAGGCAAAACCGTATAATAAAATGGAATTCCAATTTCGGCTCTATAGCCCCGAGATAAATTAAAGGGGTTATGATGTCGATCGTAGTTGCATGACGACTTCAAGAGAGACAATGAAAATAAAGGCTGCTAACAGACCTTTCCGTAGTTTTTCAGTGTTTTGCTTTGAACCGTGAAAGTAGGAAATGGTCTGCTTCATTTCTGTCGTCATGTCAAGTTACAAGGAGCCCTGGGTTTCCATCCCTGGCTCGCCTAGTCTCACTAGCGCACTATAAATAAGGCGATGTGTTGGTTCCACTCTCTCCCTCTCTCTCTCTCCCCCAGGGAGGGACCCATTGCAGCGGGGGGCATCACACATGCTGCTGTGTGCCCCGTACCCCGCCCCGCCCCGCCGTGCAGCGCGAGTCCCACTTGCAGCACCTCACTGAGGCCTCCACGATGCCGCCGCCGCCAGCTCAGCTCCATCCCACTGATGGGTGAGGTGGCTCTCGGCTCAGGCCCGCGCTCGATCTGTGTTTCTTTTGCTGGATGACATTTTTTGTGCCCTCGAGGCCTAACTGTTCATCCACGCAAAGAGAGAGAGAGAGAGACAGAGACAGAGAGAGAGAGACTCTGTCCTGCTAGGAGACCGCGGGGCGGGCCCGGCCCGGCCACTGGCCTGGCCGCACCAAATAATGATCGAATCAGGCTGAGGCGAGGGGTGGCGAACGCGTGAGACGAAATTTGATGACGGAAAGTCCATTATTTGTTGTAAGCAGGCGGACATCCCCCGGTCGGGTCGGGTCGGACTCGGTAGCTGTTCTGCCCGCGGGGAGGCAGGGGCACAAGGGTCGAGAGGTCTGCGGCCGGGTCCAGCCATGGTCTCCACACTAAAGTTTCCATCCTCCTATTTCTCCCCGTAGCCCAGTAGGGCTCAGGTAATTGGCATTCTGAGGGCCCTCCTGCCCCCGCCCGCTGCAGGGGCGCCACCACCACCACCACCACCGCAAGTGTCACCTCCCCTATAACTTGAGACCTTCTGGCCGAGATGGTTGGGGGCGCGGCGGGCCCTACCGCGTCACAGCCAACTGTGCCCCCCACAAAATATAGCTATAGATATCGCGCGTGGATGCACTGGAAACCCGAGAGTGTGAATGTCGCACTCTTTTAGGTGTGTGAATTTTCATTCGTAGTCGTGAAAAGGTGAATAGGTTCTAGCAGGATCACACAGTTAAGGACGCGAGTACGAAAAATTAACACACCTGTAAGTGTTAGCTTACCGATGTGGAGGGGGGAGAGGAGGGGGGATGCTCCTCCAGGCGGTCCCACGCACGGCGCCGCGTCCTGGGGCGCGCCCGCGGGCCTGCCAGCGCCACGCCGCGCCACGCCCCCTCGCTACGTTCGGGCGTGCGGGGTTATTTTAGGCGTAAGCGGATCTCTGGCCCTCCGCTCCGCTCCGTGGGGTCGGAATTAGAAGCTTGTATACCGAACGCCTGGCTGAGCCGGGGGCGGGCGGGGGGCGGCGCGGCTGGGGGCGGGGCTGGGGGCGGCTCTCCGAGGCCTGGGGGGCGCACAGACTTCCGTCGCCGCGCCCCGCGATATACCAGGAAATATGGTTGGCGAAAACGAGAAAGAAGGGTTGCTTTGTTGTTTGGCGGAGGAGGGAGGATAGCAGGGGGAAACATCGGGCTGGGTGCGAGGTGGGGCTGGCGGGCGGGCGTCGATACGAGTCAGCCTGTGCGCCACGCCCCGCCACGCCCCGCCACGCCCCGCCACGCCCCGCCAGGCTCCCCCCGGGCCGACCGACCGACACTGCAGTGATTCACCGCCCGCTTGCGGTGGTAACTCATCTCCAAAGTTATTGCTGCAGGGGGGGGGGGGGCGCAGGTGTTAATGCTCGCACGTCTCCCTACGGCACTCTTAGGCGCGAGTGGAGCGGCGCTCTTGCGCGCGGTGTACTCGGTATGTGATCAACGCACTTAGTAAGTGTTCAGGACAGTGTTGAACGCCTTGGCTCAGTTAAGGAGCCCGTGTACTTCGTATGGGCGGCATCAAGGGCTGGACTGATGTGTTGGACACCAAAACGTGTCCGCGTAAAGTGCTTGCACTCTCATGACGACTGCGACAGTGCTTCAGGCTCTCACTGTACAAAAAAATATTACGGTATCACATACGGAAAGGCGCCGTTATTTGGACTATGGCCTCTCCACCTGCTGACTTTCAGACCCTCCTCTACCCCTCAGTGCCCATGATATTAAAAGTGTGGGTCCGAAAGATTCACGGAAATAATGCCGCTGATTTTTATCGGTACGTCTCCGTTAGGTACGATGCCTTTTACGGCGTCCCGTACCTTCTTTTCCTATACCAGTCCATACAAGATACGGATAATGTTCGGGAAAAAAAAATTACGGAGAAAACCAGTCTTTTCAGGGGGTACGGTCCAAACCAAACCAGTCTTTTCAGGCGGTACGCTCGCGGGGTACAGTCTCCGTAACATGCTCCGTACCAGAGGCTGTTTTTTTGCAGTGCTCTTCTATGTCCGGCGCGGTGCGGTGCGGTCCGGCCCGCGGCGGCGACAGCCGGACCAGCGGGGCGTCATAGCGGCAGCACAAGCAGCCTCGAGTTAATCAAATTTCTAACCCAGACGTGCCCCGCATGCACACGCCCTGGTTTGGTTTTGAGAGAGAGAGAGAGAGAGAGAGAGAGAGAGAGAGAGAGAGAGAGAGAGAGAGAGAGAGAGAATGCGCCGCGAGTCGGGCGTGTCCTTTTTCTCCGCTAGAATTCAAAGCATTTCGCTCATGTCGTGCGTGTGTGTGTCGGCTCGGCATCGCATGTCAATCTGCAGCGCAGCGGACGCGGCGCTCAACGTTTCTCCGAAGCGTTCGAAATTGGTTTATTTTTATTTGAAAGATGTTTCTCCGTCGCTCAGCGCTGCAAGATGCTTTCGAGAAACCTGCTGCCGAGGCCGGGGCCGGGGCCGGGGCCGGGGCCGCGGTGGACCGGGATGCTGCCGGCCCCGTCACACGGAGACGGCGCGAGGGACGCCCCCGCCGCCGTCCTGGCGCCCCAGCGCCACGGCTCGGCCCGCGCTCTAAACTTAGAACCAAACCGTCGTCTCCCCCTCTCTCGCTTTCTCTCTCTCTCTCTCTCTCTCTCCCCCCCTCTCTCGCTCTCTCACTCTCTCTCCCCCCCTCTCTCCCTCTCCCTCCCCCTCGCCCCCTCTCTCTCGCTCTCTCTCTCCGAAGGGCTCTGCTGCGGGGCTGGGGGTGGCGCCCTGGCTGCCCAGGCCGCGGCTGACTCACAGCTTCCCTGTGACTCACTGGAAGATGGGGCTGGCCTGACGGGGTGACGTCAGGGGGTGATGGGCTGACCCGAGGGGGTGACGATTTCCTTCTCCTTATTCGTCATGTGCTGGCAAGAGTGGTGACAACACTGTCACCTTCAACGGCTGCAGATGTGCTCGGCTGGGTAGCCTGTAGTGGATTCCCGCGTCACCAGCTGCAGATTTACGTGCTTGCTGTGCGGATGGGCTCGGGCGTGTATTTCAAAACGGAAGCTCGCATCCCTCCTATTGCATTCCACTAAGTATTACTGCTCTTTAGCCGGCCCCAACAGAGCAGTGCACCCTAAACTCTATGTCCTTGGATATTCAATTGTGGGACGGCCAAGAAAAAAAATGTATTTGCTATAGGGACATTTGTATTCAATGAAGGATTTACGGAAAGTTAATTGTCTCTCGAAGAACATCATGAAATCGAAAACGCATATTTCTGGGAGTGCAATTTTTTTCCAATAGGCATGAAGAGGAGAGGCAAATGACCTACGGGTCGAGTCGTTGCCTCGACTTGTCTCACCCCAAGTGTGAGACTGTTTTGTTGCCCCTGCTGTATACTTATCGCACCGCCCATCGCGCCTCTGGTTATGATCAATTTGTCTTGTCCGACAAAGTTGTGCGGCTCAGTGACCCAATTTGGGCCACTCTTACTCTTTCTGCCGGTTGGCACGCATGCAGCCGGCTCTGGCGGCCCGGCTGCCGCCCCGGCCCGCCCCGCGGTTTGGTTCGGCACCGTGACTTATCAGCTCGCTATCGCTCTGTTGCAGGCACCAGCTCCAAGGAGTCTAAGAAGGACACCCTGTCGCCATCCGGCGGAGGCTTCGGCTTTGGTGAGTACAAGAGACTGTTACTCAACATCACGTCAAACGGGAAATTAGTCTGAATAAGCGTACGATGGGGAAACAAATCTGAATTTTAATGTACAAGTTTTAGAAAAATTTTAAAATATTTATTAATTTTTTTCTTTAGACTTTGAATTTTCTTGGAATTTTCTGAATTTTTCTATTTTTTTTAATTTTTTTTTTCAATTTCTCTGATGGATTTTGTTGCTCCCTCGGTACGAACCATGTCCCTGTTTGTATTGCGGTCATTTCAAGACGGTTTTGGAATCCATGCGTGTTCTGAGCAACAGGTTAACAACTCCGAATTTTTTGTTCAACAACCATTATAAGATAATGTAAAAACGACACTTCAGAAAATGCAGAATGTTCCAGACAAGAAAACTGCACGCAATTTTTAGACTAAAATTCAGAGTTGCCCCCCCCCCCTCCTCCCGCCTCGGATTTAGGAAGTTTTTGGAGTGGAGTAGATATCTTGTGCAAAAATGAAGAGCATGCGAGACAAAACTGTTGGTCTGTTTTCAGGCCCGCACATTTGGCACCGGGAGGACGTGCGAGCCGACTGTCTAGACCGTGAGAGTCAATTTTCTCATTTTTGCACTGTTTGGTTGTATAGTTTTTAGCGCTGTAGCGTAGTCCATAGTTCAGTGCTAGCTGCTGCCGCCGTGGCACCTTATTCGCACCCTTTAGTAGTTTGCATACCATGTTGACTTTGTGTGCACTGACGTCGAGGAAATCCGAAACCTCGCGCCCACCCCGCTCGCCTACTTGGTTCCGATGTTGGCTGCACTGCGCTGCTTCGCCTGGCCTGCACGCCACGGGCTGACCTCCCCCTCGCCTGCCTCCCACCCTCCCCTGCCCTTGTTTGCTGAGTCGGACTTGTTGAATGCTGCAGTAGTAGGTAGTCGTCATTTTTAGCGATGCGGCCTCGTATCGACTTGGGGTAGGGCTATCGCTGTCGTGCCGTGCCCACACTGTCACCAAATGTTTTGAGGAGAGTGTTCAAGATTTCAAGACGCTTAGTTCAAAAGTCCGTGTATATATTTTGAGATAAAAATTTGCATCAGTTAAGTTCGACACTTTTTTGTTGCTACATAGATTGATTGCTGATGTTAAATGCATGCGGGCTTTGTAGCTAATTTCTTTTGCACTTAAAAGTATGTAGTGCTCATGTTGAACATTGCGCGTTCAATAGACTTGCACGTGTTGCCAGTTGGACTCTTCTTTTTTATCACAGTGGAGCCTCGGCCCTTCCTCCTGAGGCTGGGTCGGGCTGCCACTCGGCCGCGCACAGCGGCAGGCAGCAGGCAGAAGCTGCCCTGCGGACCCAATGAACAGGTTCCGCGGATGGATTCTGTTTTCTCACTACTAATGCCACAATGTTGCCCGGCCCCGCCCGGCCCGCTGCGTCCTCTTTACTTTCACTGCGAGCTCTAACGGCCCGAAACAGACCGGCCTTGGCGAGGAGCGGCGAGGAGGAGCGGCGCGCAACAGACCGGCCCGCGGCCGGCTGGCTGGGGCCGGGCAGTCACCCCTGTGTGCGCGCGTGTGTGTGTGTGTACTGAGCGCTGGGTGCTGCCTCGGCCGGCCTGTCAGCAGACAGAATTTGCCGATTTGGCACTGGCTGCTGTCTTTCGCTCTTTACATCCCACATGGAAGAGGAAAGAGGGGGGCAGGGCGAGGGGGGCCTCCCTCAACTCAGGCAATCCAGTGTACCGGGCGTTTCATAAAAGACGCATGTGCCGGGCGGGTTTGCCTACCCAAGGAGCTATGGCGCCTTACGGGGAGATCGGGTAGGCAAACCCGACCGCGCCTGCGTCTTTTGTGAAACGCCCGGTAGACCCACCCTCTGCCCTGGCAATCCGTAGACAAACTTCGGCAAAACAGTAGACTCTTGACAGTCTAGCGTACACGGCAGCAAAAGTTTGATGGGCTCATTTGGGTCAATTGTAATTTTACAACTGCAGCTTTTAAATTGACGGCTGCGCCATCATAAGCAAAGATTACAGTATATGTCCGCTCGAAAAATTAGCATGTTAAAATTTGTAAAAGTACAGAATTTTTTTTTTAAAAAAAATACAGTGCTCCATCGCGGTCGCCATGCGCGACTTTGGCCGCGACGGAGGTGACAGTATAAGACCGCGGGCCGGGGTATTGACACGCGGCGCACTCTCCGCACACCTCCTGGCCGATAAAGCCCCGGGCTGCCCGGGCTGTCGCCGCGGTGGTCGATCAACCGCGGAGCTGCCGCTCCCTGATAGCCGTCCGGCCGTAATCTGCCACCACGCCACGCCACGCCCCTCTGCCGTCGGTGTTGTTTGTAAATCGGGCCGGGCGACGCGACGCGCCGAAATGTCAAATGGAGTAGACGGTGCGATTAGCCGCGCCGCCCCGAGCCCTACTGCCGACTGATTCAGAAGATCGCTCTCGTTTCTCCTTCCTTGTCGCACCTATGGCGGTGCCCTATGCTGGGTATGGCAGCGCTACATGAGTGCGACAAGGACGGAAGTACGAGAGCGATCCTCGGAATCAGTCGGCTGGCTGTGCCAGCGGCGCGCCCTGCCCGGCACCGGCATCCGGCTATCGCGGGATCTCTTGTCTGTGACAGCCGCGCGCAGACTTTTTGACGTCTGCCACACATTGTAACGCGCAGCCCCTGCCGCCGGCCTTATTTTTCGCAGTACCGTTATCATCATCGCGCCAGACGCGGGAGTATTAAGAGGCGATATGTAACGTGGCGCACGCGAACACGACACGAAACGATTGTCCCGGAGAATAGTATTCTGTCTAAGGGCGGCGTTGCCTCCTCCATCCGGCCCTCTCTAAGGCGCAATGACTCTGAAAAATTGGATTATTATTTAGCCAGCTTGTAGTAGCTTGTAACAACTTGACGAATGCTTTGGCAGCTGTTAATGTTTCTTCACGAACAGTTCGTAATTTTCAAGTATCGTGTGTATTTAGGTGCGTGTCCCATTTTGTGCATTTTGTTCTGCGATGACGATTAATTTATTTGTTTTCCAATTCGACGAATAATATTCTCGTCATTTCTCATAACAACACAACCCCTTAAGTGTTTTTTTTTTGTTTTTTTTGTTTTAATTGTGGAATAACGAAACCCATTCATTTACCGTGAGGGTTATGTGGGCTTGGTGCTCAGCTTGGCCGCGGCTGGATGCGAGCGGGGCGGGGCGGCTGCTGTCTGTACGGCACGGCGCTGCTGATTGGGAGTGTGCCCCGGCTGTCCCATTTGACACGGTATGTTGACCCCGACCGCCCCGCCCCGGCCCGCCCGGGACCAGCGCGCCGCACTGGGCCCACACCGCTGGGGCCACGAGCCGCGCTGCTGCTGCTGCTGCTGCTGCTGCTGCTGCTGCTGCTGCTGCTGCTGCTGCTGCTGCTGCTGCTGCTGCTGCTCCCCGGCCAGCCGGTCCCGGCCGCCCAGCTTTGGCCCGGGTCACTATCGTTCCTGAACGTTCAAGTGGAACCAGTTCCAACAGCCACGCCTGTGCGCCGCCCGGCCGGGCCGACCGCCGACCCGACCCGGCTCCGGTCACCGCCGCGCCGCCTCCTGGGGCCGTAAATTAACGTGACTTTGTTTCGCGTAACGTTTCGAATTTCATTTTAGAAGTTCAAAGTAAAACGATCTATCGGCTGTCGAGAATCAATGTGGAGAATGTCCACCTTCTATCCGGCACACTAAGTCCATAACTTAACGTTTAGTCGGTGGCCCATAAGTTAAAAGTTATAACCTTAACGGGCTATATTATAACCTTAACGGGCCAAATTATAACCTTAACGGGCTAAATTATAACCTTAATGGGTTGAATTATAACCTTAACGGGCTAAGTTATAACCTTAACGAGCCAAGTTATAACCTTAACGGGCTAAATTATAACCTTAATGGGTTGAATTATAACCTAAACGGGTTAAATAACGTTATAAGCCACTTTTGTGTTAAGTTACGGACCCCTGGCCTAGCGCCGTGCCCGCCGCCGCGCCACCGCGTGTGTCCGTCGCGGGGCTTTATGGCTATAATGCCCGCCCCATGTCGGATCCATCGAGGAGCGGAATTTAGCCACTCGTTGGGAAAAATCAACACTGGCCATAATTTAACGGGAGCGACCCGTCTCTGTTATAGCCAGTCCCCCTGGGGAGTGAAGTGGCTGGCCTCTTGCTACTTCCCTTCTGCTTCTGCGTGGAATGTTCGCACCGCGATGTGTGCGGCTCAGATTCCCTTTGCTAGCCGCGCGGCACGGCGGCTTTCTTCTTCTTCTTCTTCTTCTTCTTCTTCTTCTTCTTCTTCTTCTTCTTCTTCTTCTTCTTCTTCTTCTTCTTCTTCTTCTTCTTCTTCTTAGAGACGGGGTACAAGAAACATATTTACAGCTGAACCGTGTGTGAACAAATCCACTCACCTGTGAGTGTGTGACATTCGTGCGCTTGCTGCATTTCCAGAGCACGCGCTCCTGGCGGGCGTTTTGTCTTCTCTGCCCGCAGTTATATATACACAGCCGTTAGGAACGGGTTACAGTAACACATGGACAAGAAAATAACGTTCTACGGAGCATCTCTTTTGAGATGTGCCGCTTTCCCCCCGGTGACAACCCTCCCTCCCTCCCTCCCCTTTCCTCTTGTAATGTATAATCGAACCGAACGAACGCGCGCCTAACGGCAGTCATGCATACCGTCCCGCTGCTGCGTCGCGTGACAGCGGCCGAGTCCGGCGTCCAGTCGCAAACATGCACGCCGCGGGACACGTTCGGCATCGAGAATCATAGAGACGGAGAAAAATGAAACCTTGTAGCAGTACTGGTCTAGTAGTTGATAAACTGGTGTTTTCTTAACACTGCTGCGCGATGTAAAATATAATGGCGGAACTCTGCTTTTACTGCGTTGCTACTTCTTGCACGGGACACGGGCATAATCCTGGGCTTCCGACGGCGACCTCATCTCCAGCGGTGTAAAGTCCGCCGTCGAGAAGCACTCGCTTCTAAATATATGCGGAGGTGCTTCCTAAATGTGGCCTGCTGATGAGTTTGAAAATTCTACAAAATCAACTGCCGCGGGGAAAATAAAAAAAAATAAAACGAAGCGCGACGCGACGCACCTCACATTCTCGTTAGCTGCTCCTAGTCTGACAGTTCCCTGGCACTGAATGGGGATAGATTAAAACTCCAGGGCACCGACAGAAAAGAGAGAAAGAGGACTAGAGGGGGAGAGAGAGATTGGGAGAGGGAGAGAGAGAGAGGGGGAACGGACGGAATGACAAAGAGGGGAAAGGGCGAGATATTGAATCGTCATGACAGGCGTGGCCCCCCTGTCCTGTCGAAGGCCTCGGCCCGGCCCCCGGCCCGGCCCTGTCAGACGGAGCGAGAGATGAAGTGTGTGGAGTCGGTAATGGCCCCCCCCCCCCCCCAAATATTCCCGCCGAGCGTTAATGACACGCCTAAACGCCGCCGTGACATTTCTCCAGCTCCGCCGGTCCAGCGCCCAGTGAGGGCGAGGTGCCGTGTGGCAGCGCCAGTGTATGCAACACGGGGAGGAAACACGGCCGCTGCCTGCCTGGCGCTGCCTGGCCAGCCCACGTCCCGCCCGGAACAAGCTGCCACGCCGCGCAGCCCGCCAAATATGGTGTCGCTTTTGGCGCCGCGCCCATGGCGCCCACGAGAGCCCCGTCCGCTCGCATCCTTCCCAATAGTGCTTTTGTCTCCCTCCCTTTTTATACGTATTTTTTTTATTATTTATTTCTTCTCGAGAGTGATATATATAATGAGCATCGTGTAACGTAAGTTGGCAACCCTTGCCGGTCGGTGTATACCCTTATCCTACTTGCCAAACCGCGAGGGCGTGCCGCGCGCCGCGCCGTCCCCGTCGTGTGAGTTGCATGCTCTCTCTCTCTCTCGCTCTCTCTCTCTCTCTCTCTCTCTCTCTCTCTCTCTCTCTCGCTCTCGCTCTCTCGCTCTCGCTCTCTCGCTCTCTCGCTCCCTCCCTCTCTCCCTCGTCCTGTCTCCCTGGAGTCGGACTGAAGAGCTCGTGTAGCAGGTAGAGTGGGCTGTTCCCTCCACTTGGATCCCAAACTGCCTGGCGCCACGGCATAAGCAAACACGCCATTCAAGCGGGTCCTGGGCGTGGCAGGGCGTGGCGGGGCGGGGTGGGGTGGGGTGGGGCGGGGTGGGCGGTGCCCTGTAGCAGCGGCGCTGCCGTTGGGCGGCGTGCGATTTTCGCAGAGCACGACGATGGGTCGTTACGTGTTACCTTATTGCTACGGGGCCGATTATTGGTGCTTCGGCAGACTGCCTCCAGAGTCTGCAAAATCTTACGTGACATGCGCCCGGACATGCGTCGAACGTGTTACTTCACGTGACATGTATGGCGTTTAAGGCCCTGTATGTTTTTCACATAACTAGTTTTCGTCACGCTGTAATTTTAGTCTTAATGTGGGAACGCTGCGAAGGGTGTGGCTGCTTGCGCACGAAGGAAATCCTCTGCAAACCAAGTACAAAGCAGTCACTATCATAAAGGTGTCAACCGCGTTTTCAGCTCAAAGTTCCGTATTGCGTGAGGCACCATGTGATATATGGCTATGTTCCACGGTTCCAAGACGAATAAGGGTTGGTGCGAGTGGTCAGGGTATATTGGAATATTGGCATATTTAAGAACGTGGGGTCAGGTAGGGCTCTTGTTAGGGTGCCACACCCTCACGTTAGCCTCGGAGGTGTATCGGGACGGGCGGGCGGGGTGGGTCAGGGGGAGCGAGCATTCGCCTCTGGGTTTCCCACCCATTCCGCCTTGCCCCGCCCCCGCCCCGCCCCCGCCCCGCCCCACTAGGGCCGGGGGCGCCCTGGCGGCCATCCGCACCCCAAAGGACTGTTGTGACATTTCGCCCCTTCTGCGCCCCCGGGCGCGTGCACCCCCGCCCCTACCGCCCCCGCCCCCACCGCCTAACGCCACCCCACTGACCCCTCCTTGGTCTCTGGTGCAGCCTTTTGCTCCGCGGCGCAGCCGCCCTGAATGTCAATGGTTATTATTCGCACGTCGTCATGTTGCGGTTCACTGCCATCGCCATCGGCACACCCCGCCCCGCCCCGCCCCGCCCCGCCCTCTATCCAGGAGAAACAAGTCTCAGTTTTTGAGAGCAGCAGTCCGCTGCGCCGCGTTTAACTCGAATCATTTGCTTCAAGAGCTCGCGACTATTTCAGCAATTACGGAGGCGGCACCTCTTTTGTGGCGCTCAGCCGCCGAGTGGGAGGGCGTGCGGTCGGGGTGGGGAGGGGGGTGGGGGGTCGTTATGAGGTCCTCCGTGTTCCCACCCCTCTCCACGCTAACCCAGTTTCATGCAATATTTGCGCTAGGGAAACGATCTGCATTTGTTTTGCGACAATTCGCCTGCGAAACGCATCAGAGCTGACAGGAGAGGCAGAGCAGAGCCGATGTGGACATTTAAATGGCAGATAGGTGTAGGCCTCTTTTCATAGGGAGGGCGGAATGTCGGAAGGGTTTTCACTTATTTTCGAACAAGGCGAGGCGAGACTCGGAGGCCGAGCCCGCCGGGCCCGTCCGGCCCGACACACCAGCCCTGCACAGACGGAACATGTTTGACCGCTAATGGAGAAAGCTCGGCCCGTCCTGCGTGCGTTGTCCGGGTGACAAAGACAAATACATAAAAAAAACTACTGGGGCTCTGCGGGAGCAACACAACCGGCGCGGCGTTTAAGAACCATTCGGTATCCAGAACATGTCTTATAGTGCTTGCAGGACCCTACTTATGAGGTGGTGCAAAAAAATGTGTCGGTCCATCGGTAGTTAAATCTACCTGCTCTCTTTATTTCCGGACGAACTTAATCCACGCACATGCTTTAGAGACGATACAAGCCACCAATTCGCATTTTGTAATACAAGGAAACTGCTTCGTAAGCTTCAAAGCACCACATTATTTCGCAATTTAGGGGCGTTTGGGAAGAACTGCTATTCTATTAACTGAATAAGGCTGTCTCCCGGCTGTCTCTAACTATAATGGCCTCAGAGGACCCCTTGCATGTAGGCAACCCACCCACACACGTGTGTGCGGCAGTACAGTATACTCGCGCGGGGCCTCTGCGCCACACTTGAAATCTCTATCTAACTCAATTTTCTATTTACAATCGGCATGTATTTCAGGGTCGCCTGTCTCTTGCCTCTTGCCCCGCACTTTTACTCAAGTTAATGCAATAGATTTCCTCGCCCTCGCGCTGTCACAGTGGCAGCCTGCCTGGTCGTGCCGGGTAGCGTGGCCCGACTCTTGGATTCTGGTCCTCTATTGGAAATGGAGGTGAAAGTTGGCGCGGCCTGTGTGACCATGTGACCACAGCCGGCGCGCGCCGCGCCACATCCGAGTGGCCACTGATCGCACATTATTCTGGAAGTTTTCCCCCCTCGTCTGTGGCAGACACCTGTTTGAGGGCAAACAAAAAGGAAATGCGATCAGAGGTCGTGCTGCTTTCTTCTGCTAGAAGACGTCTGCCTTATAACATCAGTTTAGCGAGACGAGATAGGATGACGCTTTTGAAGGAAAACACATTTAGGCATTAGGTATTCTAGGGTTGACGCCCTGAGGAGAACGCATGTATGGTGCGTAGTTTTGGTCACGTTTGGGATGCGACCTCTTATGTGAAATGCCGTATATACCCTGGAGCTGGCTTCACATCGCATGGTGTGGCAAAGATTGTGGTCGTATTACGACATCTTGATCCGGCAGTCTTAGTTCCAAGACTGCGAGGGGGAACCACTCCCCATCCTAGTGTACACGGGATTTCTATTGATTGCACAAGATTTCCTTCAGATTTTGAGAGATTTCTCTGATACTTCATGAGATTTCATGAGATTTCAATGAGATTTAATGAGATTTCTCAGTTAGATTTCCATGGATTTCATCGGGCTTTCCATGGCTTTCATCGAGATTTCCGAGGAAATCATTGAGATTTCCGAGGATTTCATCGAGATTTCTGAGGATTTCATCGAGATTTCCGAGGATTTCATCGAGATTTCTGAGGATTTCATCGAGATTTCTGAGGATTTCATCGAGATTTCCGCAGGTTTGTACACAGGATTTCGCGGGTGGTTTCCCCCTCGCAAGACTGCCTTCTTTTCCTTTCGAATAAGTTAAATCGTAAAAATGCTACGATCAGGGTTGCAACAGATTTGTGGAGCTGTGCGGGTGCGGAGCGATGTGGGCGGTAGGAAGGGAAAGTGAAAAGGAAGAGAGGGGAGAGGGGAAGTGGTGCGGGACGTGGCGGCTAGCGACCCTGTCCGATCAATACAGCGGGGGTGCGTGCGCCCCGCCCCGCCCCACCCTACCCCGCCCCGCCCTACCCCGCCCCACCCTACCCCGCCCCACCCTACCTCGCCCCGCCCTACCCCGCTCCACCCTGCCGCGCCCCGCCCAGGGGCGCTGCGCCGCTATGCGCCAGCGAGGACCCCAACGCCAGCATGACGTCATGCACGCGGTGCCCCACCGCAGCAGGGGTGTGGCCCGGCCCGCGCTAGGGCGCTGCGTCCAGGTAGCTGCAGCTCCAGCAGCGACGCGTCCTGACGTCCTGGACCACCTCACCTGGAGTTTTAACTTTTGAGCGGTTCAAGGTCCGCCTGGCAGGTGGCAGGGGGGTATTCACTACAAGAAAACTTGTACAGAGTACTGCGTGTGACGCGGTATACATGGAAAATTCTAGGATTCTCCATATGGGAAAGTTTTCCTAGACAAACCCTGCCTACTAGGCAATATGGGTGTTCTGTTTACCCTGCAAAATTTCTGTTGCAGTGAAAGAAGCTTTGCTCCCCCAAACAGATTTTCTTAGTTCCCGCAACAAAACAAAATTGTTATGTCTAAAATTGACAAAAACTTGTTTGTTGCAAGAACCAAATTCTTTTTCCCGTGCGTTTCGCACCCCCGCAGGGCTGCACACCACGCCCCCGAGGCTGCGCTGCGGAGAGGCTCACGAACCTGTCCGCAACAGGGACGGGTTGAGGAGGCCCCGCCCCGCGCGCCGCACGGGGTGCGCCGGCCCACCCCCACCCGAACCCTCTCCGCCGTCAATGGGACCGGGGGGGGGGGGGGGGTACTGCAGCGGGGTGTCGGAGGGGGGCCCCCCCGAGCGGGGGACCCGGGCCCCGGCGGGGGCCGGTGGGGCCCCCACCACCCCCGCTCCCCATTGAGCGGCGTCGTCTGCCGCGGGTTGTTGGCCTGTCTGGGCCGTTGGCCCTGGCGCTAGCGGCCCCCGGCCCGGCACGGGCGGGGTGGTGCCTGGGGCAAGCCTGAGGTACCGGCGCGCGGCGTACCCTGTGGAAGGGAGGTGGGGCGGGGCAGGGTGGGGCGGGGCGAGGCGGGTAGGGGTGGTGCTGGGGCGTAACTTCGCCCGCGCAGCCTGGCGCCTGGACCGCGCCAGCAGCAGCCCAGAGCCTTTTATTTCCTGACTCCTGATCCCCTTTGCTAGGAATGTCCGCGCGGGATTGTCGCGTCCGCTTGATCCCGCGCGCGTCCGACAATCTAGTCGTCGCGAAGTTGTTGACCCGCCTGCCGCGCCCCGCTCCGCCCCGCCCCGCCCCGCCCCACTCCCGCTGGGCTGTGTCACCTGCAGGTGGCACTGCGCTGCACAGGACACGGTGAAAACAATGCCTGATTTTTCAAAGGAAAATAAAGCGAAAACTTTGAGGACGCTCCCTTAATTAACTCCTCGGATTTTGAGGATTTAGAAAATAAGAGCGCTCCCGTGACAAATTTTAAAGGGATACCCTTAAATTCTGAGTAGTTTTCCTCTATTTCAGGGAGTTCCTGAAAGTTTCCGCCCCCGTTTTTCCACAGGTAACCAGTCATTGCTTTTACCGCGGTCCGCCATTGTAAAGCCAAGTTGAAGTGGAGGTGTAAGGGACAGGCAGGGCTGCGAGCGCTGAGCACGGGTCACGGACCCGCGAATGGGCAACTAGGCTCGGCGCGGCGTGGCGTGGCACGGCTCAGAGATGCTGCGCCTCGCCGAGGTAATAAGTTGAGCCGCGCGGCGCAAGCGGAGCCGGAGCGAGCGCAGCTGTACTCCCGGGCAACGGCTGTATAAAGATGGAAGGGCTGACTCTTCTATCGCAGTATCGCACACTAACGTTTGCACTGGTTTTTTTGGTGGTTCTTTTGTTGCTTTTTTTTTTTTTTTTTTAACAGCGCTTCTTGATTTTGGGGCGAGTATTTCTGTTCAGTGAGCGTCGTTTACTGGTCTTTCCATCTTGATTCGCGCGTTCGCCTCTCTCTCTCTCTCTCTCTCTCTCTCTCTCTCTCTCTCTCTCTCTCTCTCTCTCTCTCTCTCTCTTACCCTCTCTCCCTCTCTCTCTCTCTCTCTCTCTCTCTCTCTCTCTCTCTCTCTCTCTCTCTCTCTCTCTCTCTCTCTCTCTCTCTCTCTCTCTCTCTCTCTCTCTCTCTCTCTCTCTCTCTCTCTCTCGCCCTCTCTCTCTCTCTCTCTCTCTCTCTCTCTCTCTCTCTCTCTCTCTCTCTCTCTCTCTCTCTCTCTCTCCCTCTCTCCCTCTCTCCCTCTCTCTCCCTCTCTCTCCCTCTCTCTCCCTCTCTCTCCCTCTGTCGCTCTCCTTTTCGGCTTCGTGTCCATCACTTCCCGCGGTCCCGTCCGTCCCTATCTGCCTTCGCGATAAAACCGTTTCCTGTGGATTAGGCCGTGGTGCCGAGCCGGGCCGGGCCGGGCGGTGCTCTGGGCGGGGAGCACTCCGGCCCACGGCCCGACACCGAAGGGCACCACACGACATGCGGACTGGCACTTAGTGCTGGGCTAGAAGTGAATGCGAAAGTAGTTTGAACGCAGGGAACACTGGTAAAACTAAAGCGTAGTTGTACGCCCTTTTTCAAGCGTAGTTGAGGCGTGCTAAGGCTTCGTTTTGTCTACTTTCTGGTGAGACTCTTGGTGTCGGTATGCACCGGGCCGGGTGGGTGCGGCCGGGCCGGCCAGGAGGCCGTGGGGCGGCAGCGGCCCTGCGAAGGTGAAGGCCAGGGAACCGGTTTTAGGCTGCGGGGCGGGGCGGGGCGGGGCGGGGCGGGGGCGCGGTCCGCGATTGAGCGCTGCTGCCGATAACTGGGTCACGCACGACGCGAGGGGCCCGGGCCGCGTCAGTGCACCGGTGATAGACCGCGTGTCACGCCGTGGAGACTGCCTGTGCCGATCTGGGGTGGGTTAGAGCGATGCACCGCAGGCCACTGTGAGAAATGTTCGTAAGAGTTACGGGAAAATTTTCCATGAGAAATGTCGTAAAGTTACGATACCACATTGTAAAATTACAAAATTTTAAGGACACTTGGTATCGACTTATGATTCTTAAACGAGCACAAATAGGCTTTCGTAAAGTTACGATTTCGGTCGTAAAGTTATAACACCGTTTTGTAAATAACAAATTACGAAAAAAGTCGTAAATTTACATAGGTATTTTTTCACAGTGCGTGGCCCGAGTCCCCTCCTCATTGTATGACTAACTCGAATCTCTATTCTGGCCGTTTGTTCCAGAAGAGGTGGGCGAGAGCTCGCGGCAGAAGCGGGGCTTCTTCAAGGGGCTGTGGAAGCGGTCCCGGGGCTACTCGCTGGACCACCAGTAGCCGACGTGCTGCGGGTGCAGGCGCAGCCGCCGCAGGGCCGCCTCCGTCACCGAGTGACACAAGGTGACGGGGCGGGGCGCGCCGCGCCTGTGCCCGCGCCCCCGACCTCAGCAGGACCTCAGCCACCGCCAGACCGCCTCCACCTGCAGGCCTGCTGGACCTGCCGCCTGCCGGCCGGCACCTGCTGGCGGACGGAACAGTCGCAGGACTCACTTCTGCTGTAGCAGGGCGCCCGAGCCGCGCCGCGCGCCGGTGGCGGTCAACATTCCGTGTCTTTTGCTTTAAAGCGTTTCCCTCCCTGTGATCCACACCTCCCCTCACCTGAGCTCGTCGCCACCGCCGTCGTCGGGCCCAACCAGACTGTTAATATCTGCCTGCCATTTTCGAAACGTGTCTCTTTTTATTACTTTTTATTATTACAAGACGTAGACGAGCTTTCCTCCGATAAGACTATTGTAACTGGTTGTACGCAGCGCTTAAATTTGCGCTGTATGACGCCAGATATCGAATGGGAAGGAACCACGTGAATTGGTGTGCATGTATTGTTGGATTCCCTGTTGGGAATGGGAATACGGACTTGCTGGGTGCTGAAAATGTGTGGGGGAAATAAGACTTGTGATTTTGGAACTGTGCCATATTGTTTGAGAGTGGGGTGTGCTGTTAGAGTCGGGGGACGGGGTCATGGCACCCATTGGAGCCGCCAAGTGGGGTTCCTCATTTGTACATTGCTAGGAGCGTGTTAGTATCGAACTTTATTTGTACCATATTGTATCATAAACTTTTGCCATATATATTGACTCATAGGAATGAAATTTTTTTAAAAATGCAACGCGTTGTTGTGGGAATTGCGCTGTAGGTGATCTAAAACCGTAACTGACATCGGTATTGATTTAGGAGCTGTCATTGCCGCACAAACATAGCAAACACATAGCTACATAGAAAAGTCTGTTAACATAAAATGATTTAAACGTAGAAAGGCAAAACTCCAAACATTTAAATTCTTTCATCTGCAATATGAACCTTAACCACACATTTCACAATTCCTTCAAGCACTTGAAGAAAGCACTGCCTTAGCCAAACAGGCCACAAGATAGTTCCATAAAATTATTAGATCTGAGATATTTCCAGGAGTAAATACGATTAAAGCTGACGGAGCCCATTGTTTTGAAAGTGTACCGACCGATATGATCGAAAAGTATTCTACCCGAAAGTCTTGTTTTCCATGTCACTTGCAAAAAATATTGCCTTAAACAAGTGGTTTTTACCTTATTGCACCATAAAGAATTCGGACAGAGAACATTTATTCATCAACATTAGTTCACAATGGCATGGTAATTGTCCCGGATATCTAACATTCACAAATATGCTTTAGAAATCAGAGAACGTTTTATCTGTAAAATAACTTAACAAGTAACTATGTGTAAATAAATGACATCAATCAGAGGACGTTTATTTATTGGTCATTTCCACAAAGCAGACGCCCTGCCAAACCCCCGTCACTTAAGAGCAAAACATTTTTCCGGCCGCCAAAAATCGCAAAAAAACTAAGGCCTTTGCATTTTAACGATTTTGGGCCAAAAAAAATATTGCTCCAAAGTGACGGGGGTTGTGCATGGGCACTCTGATGTATCCCTAGACCAACCCCCGAGGGTTGGGTTGTCGGTAAACCGGGTTTTGCGGCGAAGCAATGCGTCGAAACCCAAAAGGAAAGAACTCACGCCACAGCGATTTTCTGTTAAACGAAGCCCGGTATCGGGCTCCTTGGACTTGCAACATGTTTTTTAGTCCCAGAAGAGGGTTACCTGTAAGTTTGGTCGAAATCAGAGATATTTTTTTTTCCGAAAAATAAAATTCTCCGAAATGACGGAGGTTGTGCAGGGGGACTCTAACGTATCCCCATACCAACCCCCAAGGGTCAGTTCGTCCGAAAACCCGGTTTGTCTGCGAGGAAATGCAGTATTCCTGATAGCGCGCAATTTGTGCTGGCGGGGTGGTTTAGGGGCCTCTTTACTCACTATCGAAGTCCGGTATAGGACTCCTAGGACTTGCTATGTGTTTTTTGGTCCCAGATAAAGGTAACCTGTGAGTTTGGTCGAAATCGAAAACAAATTTTTTTTCGCCCGAAAATCGCAAAAACGCAAAGGCTATAGCCTTTGCATTTTTAACGATTTTCGGCCCCAAACCAATTCGTTCCAAAATGACGGGGGTTGTGCAGGGGGACTCTAACGTATTCCTATACCAACCTTCAAGGGTCAGTTCGTCCGAAAACCCGGTTTGTCTGCGAGGCAATGCAGTATTTCTGATAGCGCGCAATGTGTGCTGGCGGGGTGGTTTAGGGGCCTATTTTCTCAGTGACGAAGTCCGGTATAGGACTCCTAGGACTTGCTATGTGTTTTTTTTTTGTCCCAGTAGAAGGTAACCTGTGAATTTGGTCAAAATCGGAGACAGTTTTTATTCGCCCGAAAATCGCAAAAACGCAAAGGCTATAGCCTTTGCATTTTTAACGATTTTCGGCCCCAAACGAATTTGCTCCAAAATGACGGGGGTTGCGCGGGAAGACTCTAACGTCCCCCTAGACCAACCCCCATGGGTCAGTTCGTCCGAAAACCCGGTTTGTCTGCGAGGCAATGAAGTATTCCTGATAGCGCGCAATGTGTGCTGGCGCGGTGGTTTAGGGGCCTATTTTCTGAGTGACGAAGTCCGGTTTAGGACTCCTAGGACTTGCTATGTGTTTTTTGGTCCTAGTAGAAGGTAACCTGTGAATTTGGTCGAAATCGGAGACAGTTTTTATTCGCCCGAAAATCGCAAAAACGCAAAGGCTAAAGCCTTTGCATTTTTCACGATTTTCGGCACGAAACGAATTTGCTCCAAAATGACGGGGGTTGTGCGGAGGGACTCTAACGTACCCCTAGACCAACCCCCAAGGGTCAGTTCGTCCGAAAACCCGGTTTGTCTGCGAGGCAATGCAGTATTCCTGATAGCGCGCAATCTGTGCTAGCGGGGTGGTTTAAGGGCCTATTTTCTCAGTAACGAAGTCCGGTATAGCACTCCTAGGACCTGCTATATGTTTTTTGGACCCAGAAGAAGGTAAGGTGTGAGTTTGGTCGAAATCGAAAACAATTGTTTCTTGCCCGAAATCGCAAAAACGCAAAGGCTATAGCCTTTGTATTTTTAACGATTTTCGGCCCCAAACGAATTTGCTCCAAAATGACAGGGGTTGTGCGGAGGACCTCTAACGTACCCCCAGACCAACCCCCATGGGTCAGTTCGTCCGAAAACCCGGTTTGTCTCCGAGGCAATGCAGTATTCCTGATAGCGCGCAATTTGTGCTGGCGGGTCGGTTTAGGGGACTCTTTACTCACTATCGAAGTCCGGTGTAGGACTCCTAGGACTTGCGATGTGTTTTTTGGTCCCAGATGAAGGTAACCTGTGAGTTTAGTCGAAATCGGAGACAATTTTTTTTCGCCCGAAAATCGCAAAAACGCAAAGGCTATAGCCTTTGCATTTTTAACGATTTTCGGGCTGTTAGTTTGTTCGAAATCGGAGACAATTTTTTTTCGCCCGCAAATCGCAAAAACGCAAAGGCTATAGCCTTTGCATTTTTAACGATTTTCGGCCCAAAACGAATTTGCTCCAAAATGACGGGGGTTGTGCGGAGGGACTCTTAACTTCCTTTAGATCAACCCCTGTGGGTGTCCTGTGAGTTTGGTCGAATTCGGAGACAGTTTATTTTTGGCCGAAAATCATAAAAAACCCAAAGGCTATAGCCTTTACATTTTTACGATTTTGGGCCGAAAATAAATTTTACTCCAATGTGACGGGGGTTGTGCGGGGGCACTCTTAACTTCCCTAAGACCAACCCCTGAGGGTGTCCTGTAAGTTTGGTCGGATTCGGTGACAATTTATTTTCGGCCGAAAATCATTCAAACGCAAAGGCTATATCCTTTGCATTTTTACGATTTCAGGCCGAAAATAAATTTTGCTCAAATGTGACGGGGGTTGTGCAGGGACACTCTTAACTTCCTTTAGATCTACCCCTGAAGGTGTCCTGTGAGTTTGGTTGAATTCGGACACAATTTATTTTCGGCCGAAAATCATAAAAACGCAAAGGCTATAGCCTTGCTCCACAGTGACGGGGGTTATGCGGGGCACTCTTAACTTCCCTTAGACCAACCCCTGAGGGTGTCCTGTGAGTTTAGTCGAATTCGGAGACAATTTATTTTCGGCTGAAAATCATGAAAACGCAAAGGCTATAGCCTTTGCATTTTTACGATTTTGGGCCGAAAATAAATTTTGCTCCAAAGTGACGGGGGTTGTGCGGGGGCACTCTTAACTTCCCTTAGACCAACCCCTGAGGGTGTCCTGTGAGTTTGGTCGAATTCGGAGACAATTTATTTTCGGCCGAAAATCATTAAAACGCAAAGGCTATAGCCTTTGCGTTTTTACGATTTCGGTCCGAAAATAAATTTTGCTTCAAGGTGACAGGGGTTGTGCGGGGTCACTCTTAACTTCCCTTAGACCAACCCCCGAGGGTGTCCTGTGAGTTTGGTCGATTTCGGGGACAATTTATATTCGGCCGAAAATCATAAAAACGCAAAGGCTATAGCCTTTGCATTTTTACGATTTCGGGCCGAAAATAAGTTTTGCTCCAAAGTGACAAGGGTTGTGCGGGGTCACTCTTAACTACCCTAAGACCAACCCCCGAGGGTGTCCTGTGAGTTTGGTCGAATTCGGAGACCTTTTATTTTCGTTTGAAAATCATAAAAACGCAAAGGCTATAGCCTTGCTATAGGCTTTAGGCTATAGTCATTGCATTTTTACGATTTTGGGCCGAAAATAAATTTTTCTGCAAAGTGACGGGGGTTGTGCGGGGGCACTCTTAACTTCCCTTAGACCAACCCCCGAGGGAGTCCTGTGAGTTTTGTCGAATTCGGAGACAATTTATTTTCGGCCGAAAATCATAAAAACGCAAAGGCTATAGCCTTTGCATTTTTACGATTTTGGGCCGAAAATAAATTTTTCTGCAAAGTGACGGGGGTTGTGCGGGGGCACTCTTAACTTCCCTTAGATCAACCCCCGAAAGTGTCCTGTGAGTTTGGTCGAATTCGGAGACGATTTGTTTTCGGCCCAAAATCATAAAAACGCGAAGGCTATAGCCTTTGCATTTTTACGATTTTTGGCGAAAATAAATTTTGCTCCAAAGTGACGGTGGTTGTGCGGGGGCACTCTTAATTTCCTTTAGATCAACCCCTGAGGGTGTCCTGTGAGTTTGGTCGAATTCGGAGACAGTTTATTTTTGGCCGAAAATCATAAAAACGCAAAGGCCATAGCCTTTGCATTTTTACGATTTGGGGCCGAAAATAAATTTGCTCCAAAGTGACGGGCATTGTGCGAGGGCACTCTTAACTTCCCTTAGACCAACCCCCGAGGGTGTCCTGTGAGTTTGGTCGAATTCGGAGACAATTTATTTTCGGCCGAAAATCATAAAAACGCAAAGGCTATAGCCTTTGCATTTTTACGATTTTGGGCCGAAAATAAATTTTGCTCCAAAGTGACGGGGGTTGTGCGGGGGCACTCTTAACTTCCTTTAGATCAACCCCTGAGGGTGTCCTGTGAGTTTGGTCGAATTCGGAGACCTTTTATTTTCGGCCGAAAATCATAAAAACGCAAAGGCTATAGCCTTTGCATTTTTACGATTTTGGGCCGAAAATAAATTTTTCTGCAAAGTGACGGGGGTTGTGCGGGGGCACTCTTAACCTTTCTAGACCAACCCCCGAGGTTGTCCTGTGAGTTGGGTCGAATTCGGAGACAATTTATTTTCGGCCGAAAATCATAAAAACGCAAAGGCTATAGCCTTTGCATTTTTACGATTTTCGGCCGACAAAAAACGTTGCTCCAAAATGACGGGGGTTGTGCAGGGGGACTCTTAACTACCCTAAGACCAACCCCCGAGGGTGTCCTGTGAGTTTGGTCGAATTCGGAGACCTTTTATTTTCGTTTGACAATCATAAAAACGCAAAGGCTATAGCCTTGCTATAGGCTATAGGCTATAGGCTATAGTCATTGCATTTTTACGATTTTGGGCCGAAAATAAATTTTTCTGCAAAGTGACGGGGGTTGTGCGGGGGCACTCTTAACCTTTCTAGACCAACCCCCGAGGTTGTCCTGTGAGTTGGGTCGAATTCGGAGACAATTTTTTTTCGGCCGAAAATCGCGAAAACGGAAAGGCTATAGCCTTTGCATTTTTACGATTTTCGGCCGACAAAAAAGGTTGCTCTAAAATGACGGGGGTTGTGCAGGGGGACTCTAACGTACCCCTAGACCAACCCCTGAGGGTTGGGTTGGTGAGAAACCGGGATCTACCGCGAAAAATTGCGACGAATCGACGCAGACCGAAGGGCCCATGCGTTTCTCTGGTTCAAAATTTCGCGCGGGGGCAGTGCCTTGTTGCACGCACTGGAGCCGCTTTTCGCGACACGATAGCGTCACTTTTCCCCTCTCTTCTCCTCCCCTCCCTTGCCCACCCCTGCCGGCCTCCGGCCAGCCAGCCCAGCCTCCCAGTTTAGCGATCGTGTGCTCTCCGCTACCATTTGAATTTTCCCGCCTCCGCACGCTCCGGTTCTCATACCCTTCTCATACCTCAAGTTCCCGCCGCTGCAGTACGTCATGGAACTACTTCCTTGTCTTGTCACCTTGGGACTACTTTTGTGAGCTTCCGCTCCCCTAGTTCCGGTCTGATCAGTCTGGGGTCTCGCTTCTGCTGTCGGGAGGTTTTGGAGGTATATATCCAATTCCATCTGGGTAATCCTTCAGTTTAAGAAGATATTTTATATGAGAAGATTTTATTGGCATTTCATAAGGATTCTTTTGCACTACGAATTTTTGGTGAGTTATCGGAAGTTTTAATTCTGATTGAGAAATAACCTCTTGAGCACATGGCCTAACCTCCTCATTTCGCTACCCGGCTCATGGTTGACTTTGACGGACCTTGACTGGTGTGTTTCGTTGTGTGCCCACGTGCACGTGGTGATGTTCGGATAACCTATAGCCTTTATTCTTTTGGTTCCCATGTGTAAAGAAATTTCTTTATTGTAATCGTTCTTACCCTGATTGTCTGGCTTGTCTAAATTAAAACATTTTCGTTAGCCAACGAATTTGCAGCCCGTTTATTGGGCTCCCATTTTACTCCAAGGGCTGCAGGCCAACTTTGACTTGCCTGCATTCCAATAGGGTTATCCCAAATGAAACAATGTGTGTTTCAGTATTTCAGTATAGGACTGTTTATAGGAAAAGATAGGAGCTATGCATTTTAATTTTGTATCATCTTGCCTAGTTTGAAACATTCCGCATTTTGATTGAAGCTATCTTTATTTGTTTCCCAGGATGCTGATTCCTCAGACGGGCCCTCACTACTGAAGACTTTGCTGATCCATGCTGGAATATTTTGGCCTGCTTGTAATCCCTTGTCTGAAGTCGGAGACTTCATTGCAACATGACGAACAGAGCTCAAGGTGTGTAATTCATTTATTGGTTTATCCTGCACTCTATTATCCATCACATTTCTGGCTGGCTGCTAGTCACTCTCCTGACCTTTGTCATGCTAATCAGTATTGTTTGTTCCTTCCAGGTTGTCCAGTCGCATTCGTTCAATTAAACCCTACCCTTGATGCTCCCTATTCACCTCCAAAGAGTTGCTGAGATCTCTTCTGTGGTGTCTGCCGTTGCTGTGCTGATGAGCTGTTCTCATCTGTCTCTGCTGAGCACATGGTAGGTATTTTATGTTTCAGCCCTGCTCTATAATCAATCAGATTTGTTGCAATCTGCTCGTCCCTCTTATCTTTCCTGTCGTGCTAATAGTTTATTTCATATTGTTTTCAGGTATTCAGCTTTACTCCAGTCATCAGAGTACACCAGTACACCTTGACGCACATGATATATTGAAGCTGTTATTTAACGTCTTAAAATGTTACGGAGCTGCTTGTATCTCCCCTGCGCTGTTTGCAGTCTGCTATGATTGTGCTGTTGATTTCAAGGTAAGACATGTTGAGTGTTTTGGTATTGAATATTGAAAGATTTTCTAGAAGTAAGACAACACAAATCTTTTCATTGCTCACTCTAAAGAATTTTTTGATGCATTTATACATATAATTGTCAATTCCCTAAGCTAAATTATGAAATTATGTTAATTGGAGCAAAGTTGGAAGTGGGACAATAATGGCTCACATTTCATTAAGAGTGGTGCCTTTATACTTCAATTTACATTCTGATTTTGGCTGTGTTGGCTGAACTACTCTGAAAACTAGATACTGAGAACCTGGATAGTAGGACCAGATCAGACAGTCAGAACTGTTTCCGTTTTGCAGAATGGTATAAAAGCAATGAGAGATTTGTAATTTTATTATCTGTTGAGGAAAGCTTTGACATAAATTACAAAAGTCAACTGATTCCTTTCATTCAAAAAGTTCACTTGGTACCGCACCACTGTTATGAAGCCAAATTGGAAATTGATTTCTTTTCTACTCCCCTATGAAGTAGATTGCAATTGGCGTTCGAAACAAAACTAATGGCCACATTTGCTGGTTGTTATATCAATAGAAAGTTGCGATTTTCCTGCTAGTACTTTTGTCTCCATTGAAATACCCCAGGTCATGGGGTTCACATTGATGCTACAATCCTTGTATGCTTTTTAGTTGCTGCCATAGTAACAGATGCATGGCATGTTAAATAAGTGTACTGCTTAATGAATATCATCACACATTTGCTTTATAGCTTGTCAGTTGATTTTATTACTGTTGATAAAAAATAACTTGATGCTCAGTTAAGGAACATCATTGGCCATTTGTTTGATAGTTTCATTACAGTTGATTAAAAATAACTGTTAGTCTGCTCAGAACTATCGATAACTAGAAGCTTTCTTTATGATAGAAGTTAATTTTACCTGTTTGCCACGGTGGCTGTGGTAAATTTTGTTCCTATATTTGAAATTTGAGTATATGTAACTTTGACTTCATGATAGATTGTTTAAATGGTAGTACTCCTTAAGGTTAAAGTAAACTTGGGTGTCAATAAGTAATTAAAATCAACTGAATTGTGATGAAATGATTCTCTTTTCTTGAACTGCTTCTGATGCATATTTGTTTTTGCAGGTGACAAGACGACGTTACGGGGAAAGAAGCACCATGAAGATTCTTCAAATGAAGAAACCAACTCAAGACAGGATCTCCAGCACGAAGAAACGCTTGGATCTCCCCTCTGCTGTGATCATGCTGTTGGTTTCAAGGTAAGAAATGTTAAGTGTTTTGGTATTGAATTTAGCAAGATTTTCGAGAAGTAAGACAACACAAATATCTTGATTGCTCACTTAAAAGAATTTTTTGATGCATCTATACATATAATTGTCAATTGCCTTGGATAAATCTGAAATTCTGTTAATTGGAGCAAAGTTGGAAGTGGGATAGTAATGGCTTACCTTTCATTAAGAGTGGTGCCTTTATACTTCAATATACATTCTGATTTTGACTGTGTTGGCTGAACTACTCTGAAAACTAGATACTGAGAACCTGGATAGTGGGACCAGATCAGACAGAACTGTTTCAGTTTTGCAGAATGGTGTAAAAGCTATGAGAGATTAATAAATTAATTGTCTGTAGAGGAAAGCTTTGACATTAGTTACAAAAGTCAACTGATTCCTTTCATTCAAAAAGTTCACTTGGTACCGCACCACTGTTATGAAGCCAAATTGGAAATTGATTTCTTTTCTACTCCCCTAAGAAGTAGATTACAATTGGCTTTCAAAACAAAACCAATGGCCACATTTGCTGGTTGTTATATCAATAGAAAGTTGCGATTTTCCTGCTAGTACTTTTGTCTCCATTGAAATACCCCAGGTCATGGGGTTCAATTGATGCTACAATCCTGGTATGCCTTTTAGTTGCTGCCATAGTAACAGATGCATGGCATGTTAAGTAAGTGTACTGCATAATGGATAGCATCACACATTTGCTTTAAAGCTTGTCAGTTGATTTTATTACTGTTGATAAAAAATAACTGTTTGTTAGTCTGCTCAGCTATCAATAACTAGAAGCTTTCTTTATGATAGGAGTGAATTTTACCTGTCTGGTTGCCACTGTGGCTGTGGTAAATTTTGTTCCTGTAGGAGTATATGTAACTTTGACTTCATTATAGATTGTTTGAATGCTAGTACTCCTTAAAATTAAATTAAACTTCTGTGTCAATTTGCAATATTAAAGATGATTGGAGAATAATTAAAATCAACTGAAATTTGTGATGAAATGATACCCTTTTATTGAACTGCTTCTGATACATATATGTTTTTTGCAGGTTACAAGACGAAGTTACGGGGAAAGCAGAACCAAAAGCATCTGTTGACGATTCTTCAAATCAAGCAACCAACTCAAGAAAGGAGGACTGCGAAGATTCTTCAAAACCTAAGACGAGGATGTCAGCATGAAGAAATGAACTGACTTTGAACTTACTTTTGCTAATGTGAGCAACGATTGCTTCATGTGGAGGAGAGATCAGTCACAGTGGAACATGGAATGGCCCGAGGTCCTGGTACGCATTTCTCGGGCTCCTTTAGTGACATGTTATTGAAGGTTCACCAGGCCACTGCTTGCTCTCGGGTCCTGTGTTTCATCTCGTCGGCTGTGATTGAGTTCATATGAAGTGATTGTTGCGTAGAGTCAGTTTATGAGGGGTTTTAATTACACTCCTCTTGACAGTTAAATTGACTAGTTTTTTCCAGATGGAACTTTGTTTGACCCCCCCAGAAATTTTACTTGGGCCGCATCACATAGGGATCTCGAGATAGCCTAAAAAAGGGCCTTTTTTTTGCAGGCCTCCCATTGGCCAGCTGCTATTGCTTCTTTTTGTTCTTCTTCCAATAAAGCTTGTTTTTCTTTATTCAACTGTTTGTTTATTTATTTATTTTTTTTTTTTTTTTTGTTGCACTGTTCCACTGCTCCAAGTCTGAGCTCAGCTGCTGCTTGCAAAGGCGCAGCAGCTGAGCTCAGACTTGGAGCAGTGGAACAGCTGCAACAAAAATTTTTTTTCCTTCGTTGTTGGCTTTGGCTTTCCTTGCTCGAGCAGCTCATTGGTGAAAACCAATGAGCTGCTCGAGCAAGGAAAGCCAAAGCCAACAAAAAAAAAAGTACAAGTGCTGAAAAGTAAACAAAGCATGAATGTAAACAACAACAAAGAGCAGAAGACACAGTATGACAAAGTGAGAGGAACACTGCAAAGGCCAAATACTAAGTCCCAAAAAAAGAGAAGAAGAAATTGGCCAATGACAGAGCAGCACAAATGTTCACAAAATTGTAAACAAAGACCAGCAACAATGTAAACAAAGCACTGTGTTCCTCTAAATTTCTCATACATTTAGAGAGAAGGAAGGCAGAACAAGGCGAGGCATAGGACCCGCTGGGATTCGAACCCAGCAGTGAGACAAGTCCCACTCCAGGAGGCCGTATTATACCAAAGCCAGAGGGGAAAACAGCAGAGCACAGAGCAGTAAAAAGCATCCATTCAAAAGTTGAAATTTTAAAGCAAAGAGAGAGGAATCCCCTCTCATTCGCCCCCTCTCACCCACACATTGACCTTCAGGAGACTGGCCTGGGTCAACATGCCAGCAAGAGGGGGCAACTACAACAAGTTTAAAGCAAGCAAAAATTTACATTTCAAAAGTACAAGAGCAAGACACCCACTCCTCACACCCTGACCATGAGGAGTCTGGCCGAGGTCAAAGTGCGAGGAAGCAAGCAAAAATTTAGATTTGAAAGGTTACCACTAAAATGCCTACTCCTCACACCCTGACCTTTAGGAGTCTGGCCGAGGTCAAAGTGAGAGGAAGCAGGCAGGCCAAATGGCGCAAAACAAAGCATTCAATGGATACTTTTTGCAATAGAGCAAGTAAAGAACAGCAGACACAGGGGCAACAGGGCAACACTCATATATCAGTAAGCAAAAGCCGTCACTCATCTCTGTTCTCCACAAAACAAGATTTACTACTTTCAAAGCCTCTATCCGAATTATTTAATGCATCCAGCATCTGACTAGTTGGCAAGATACCACCCTTAAATAAGATGGATGGAAAAGTGAACAAGTATTATTTTTAAAAAGCCAAATACCTTAGAAAGGTAACTGCACATCGATAAAATGCTGATGATATCTCTTATGGATATCAGTTGGCAAGATACCAACCATAAACTAGATCAATAAGTGAACAACTAGTATTTATACAATTGACAAACAAATTCTGGATAAAGACGAGTGACGGGCCATGCACTTTTAACAATATTGCATTGAAAACAAATAAATCTACACAAGACTATTGTATTATTAAGTTTGTTTGAAAACTAGAAGGCGTTTTGAGAATGAACATGCCTTACTCCAAATGATAAATATCTAAACAATACTTTCAGTTCTTGAAAAAGAAAAGATCTCATTTACATTTCATTTTTCTCAGTACGAAGATGCAATATTGTTCAAAGAAGAAGAATCATCATGAGCACAGAACTGCGATTTCATGTGGAAGGATACCCACTAATGCAACAAGCCCTACTGACTCAGCCAAGAGTCCTAGCTTCCCTATTTTCCCCCCATTGTTAACTTATACAAAACCCTTTGATTTTGAAATGAACACGCAAGTGTGCCTGATAGAAAATGCTTCTACTGTAGTGGACTGTCTGTCGCCTGATCGGAATCCATCTGGTCCCAGATTTCCTCACAGAGAGTACTAAGGACACCCCCACTTTCACATTTAAACAAGAACGCAACGTAAAATAAATTTCTGATTCACACTAATGCCCAAATTAAGAGCTTCATGTATGAACCATAGCCTTAGCCTCAGCCTCACCATGAGGTAACCTAACCTTCATAGCTAACCTCCCTTGGGCACTACATAATGTGCTACAAGAAAATTACAGCCTGTCAAGGAAATAACGACACTCCGCTAATAAGAATATCATTGAAAAGTTACAACCAATGCTGATGGTTAATTCTAAGCTTACGGTAGGCACTCAGCAGAAAGAGGAACCATTACAGGAGCGAGGATGATCAGTTTCTCCTCACCGACACAATAAAATATGTGATATTTAAATATAAAAATATCACACTCCTCCCAATTATTAATTAATTAAGAAATATTACGTTTGAAACAAATAATATTATCACAATTAGACTTACCAAAAAAGTCGGCAGCACACGCAGCACACCGGCGTCCGCCATGATCCCTCACAAAACAACAAACACCTACGGCTTCCGGCTCCGGCTGCAGACACTGACGTCACTCGCCCGCCAGGTTTAGTGCCATTCAAAATACGATTCAGAGAACAGAGCTCGCTTAACCGTGAGCTGTTAACTAACTGACTCCAATGTAAGAGCACTATAATTTATCATAGAATAAAAGACTGTGAAAAATCTAATTCTTCTGCAAACTTGAGTGTAATTGTGATAATATTATTTGTTTCAAACGTAATATACCCTTAGGGGTTGGTCTAGGGGTACGTTAGAGTCCCCCTCCAAAACCCCCGTCATTTCGGAAAATTTTAATTTTCGGCCGAAAATCGTAAAAATGCAAAGGCTATAGCCTTGGCGTTTTTGCGATTTTCGATCGAAAACAAATTGTCTCCGATTTCGACCAAACTCACAGGTTACCTTCTTCTGGGACCAAAAAACACATAGCAAGTCCTAGGAGTCCTATACCGGACCTCGTTAGTGAGAAAATAGGCCCCTAAGCCACCTCGCCCGAACACATTGCGCGCTATTAGGAATACTGCATTCCCTCGCGGACAAACCGGGTTTTCGGACGAACTGACCCCTGGGGGTTGGTCAAGGGGTACGTCAGAGTCCCCCTGTACAACCCCCGTCATTTTGGAGAGAAAAAAAAATTCGACCCAAAATCGTAAAAATGCAAAGGCTATAGCCTTGGCGTTTTTGCGATTTTCGATCGAAAACAAATTGTCTCGGATTTCGACCAAACTCACAGGTTACCTCCTTCTGGGACCAAAAAACACATAGCAAGTCCTAGGAGTCCTATACCGGACTTCGTTAGTGAGAAGATAGGCACCTAAGCCACCTCGCCCGAACAGATTGCGCGCTATTAGGAATACTGCATTCCCTCGCGGACAAACCGGGTTTTCGGACGAACTGACCCCTGGGGGTTGGTCAAGGGGTACGTCAGAGTCCCCCTGTACAACCCCCGTCATTTTGGAGAGAAAAAAAAATTCGACCCAAAATCGTAAAAATGCAAAGGCTATAGCCTTGGCGTTTTTGCGATTTTCGATCGAAAACAAATTGTCTCGGATTTCGACCAAACTCACAGGTTACCTCCTTCTGGGACCAAAAAACACATAGCAAGTCCTAGGAGTCCTATACCGGACTTCGTTAGTGAGAAGATAGGCACCTAAGCCACCTCGCCCGAACAGATTGCGCGCTATTAGGAATACTGCATTCCCTCGCGGACAAACCGGGCTTTCGGACGAACTGACCCTTGGGGGTTGGTCTAGGGGTACGTTAGAGTCGCCCCGCACAACCCCCGTCATTTCGGAGCAAATTCGTTTGGGGCCGAAAATCGTTTAAAATGCAAAGGCTATAGCCTTTGCGTTTTTGCGATTTTCGGGCGAAAAAAAATTGTCTCCGACTTCGACCAAACTCACAGGTTACCTTCTTCTGGGACCAAAAAAACATAGCAAGTCCTAGGAGTCCTATACCGGACTTCGTTATGGTGCCCTCACAATGGACGTTACCGAGGCGGAGCGCCTGCGCACACTGGATAGGCAAACCCGCCAAGCATTCGTGTGGAGCTTGCGGCCTACCCGGAGAGCCCAAGCGCTGGGGGAAGCAGGAATTAAATTCCTAGTACCTGAAATTTTGTGCCGTCACCTCCCGATGAGTTCATTGTGGGGGCACCTTTTGTAAGAAAATAGGCCCCTAAGCCACCTCGCCCGAACACATTGCGCGCTATCATGAATACTGCGTGTCCTCGCAGACAAACCGGGTTTTCGGACGAACTGACCCTTGGGGGTTGGTCTAGGGGTACGTTAGAGTCCCCCTGCACAACCTCTGTCATTTCGGAAAATTTTAATTTTCGGCTGAAAATCGTAAAAATGCAAAGGCTATAGCCTTTGCGTTTTTGCGATTTTCGGGCGAAAAAAAATTGTCTCCGATTTCGACCAAAATCACAGATTACCCTCTTCTGGGACTAAACTACATGTTGCAAGTCCAGGGAGCCCGATGACGGGCTTCGTTTAAGAGAAAATTGCTGTGGGAGAAAGGGAGAAGGCAAACACAATTCAAATTTCACTTTGTATACACTTCATTTACTTATTAAATCATAGACAAAGGTACACCAGGTACCACACAGCACATACAGTAGCAGAACATTCAGCATTTGTATAAAAACACCAACAACCTTTAGGTTAAACCGAATACAAAACACAAATGTTTAAAATTGCTATTTTTCTTTTATTGAGAGCCCAATTGGAATAATTACAATTTAAGAAATACTTTACCTCACGTTCAGCAGTCATTAAAAGTAGTACAAAATGTAAGACCCAGTAGCAGGGCAAGAGCGTTCACTGGCACACATGTGCACCAATTGTATATTGCCAGTTCATTGAGAAAAGAACCAATTGTTAAACCCCTTCCTCAACTTCATGCTTGCTCTGAACATTCTCAGCAAGCACACATTCAATGATTACATCTTAACTTTATACAGATCTATTTCAATAAATCCCCCCCTCCCCCACAAAAGAAGAAAATAAAAAAAATATGTCTTTCAAAAGTTTTAGCTAGCTATTTCAATATCATAGCAATCATGGAAAAAGGGTCTGCAATTCATTTCCTATACAGGGTAATGACATAGCACTAACATATGAGCGTTTGTTTCACATATTATGTTAAAGCTAGCTGGGAAGAGCCACACACAGCAAATTGTTTAACAAACAAAATTTGAGGCCAATCACAATAATCACTTAGTTCTTTTACATGTAAATAATCTGAAACGTGATAAAGCTGATTTGGTTTTCAAACAGGCCCTTAACAAGTCCAATTTGAATTGTTCTGATTTAAATATGAGGGATGAAGGAAAGAGCAGGACTAGAGTTTGAAATTATTCAAAATTGGGAAGGTCTTCATAACAAATGCAGAGGGTATTATTTCAATTAGAGTAATCAAAACAAAATTATTAAAAACTATCAGACAATGAAAGCCTGAAGGCTGAGCTGATCATAAGGTCAGGGTGGGGTTTGATTGTACTAGGAGGGTAGTCAATCACACATAATACTTAATGTCCACTCACCCAAAATTATGTCACAATTCTTCAACAAAGGGGGAAATATGTATTGAAAGTATGAAAATGCATTGTTTCCACCTCCAAATAGATCTGGAACTCAAAAGTTCCAAACTGAACTGGCCAAACAATTATCTTCCTCATTCCCTTCCGAGTCCTGCTCATGCCACCGCAGGAGAACAGCCTTTGATTAAAAAAAGAAAAGTCCTGCAAACCAAGGATGATTTAGACTCACACACATTTGGTATCATTTGAATCACATTTAGAAGAAGCACTCACCTCTACAATCCACAAGACACTAAGTAGTCTCCTAGCTTTTCCACTACAGATGCAGCCTGCTGTGGCTGAATTGGATCTTCATAAAGGGACACGACAACAGCTGAACGATAGAAAAGAACCCATTAGGCTACTGCCTTACACACACACAGACAACTTAACATAAACACAGCCTTACGTTACCTTGATGGGTCTTCATGCAGTGAACGCCAACTTTGGCAAGCTTGGCCCTGATCACTCGGTCAGTGCCAGAGAGGTAGATGTAGCGGTTCCCTGCCAGTGTCACACCTGATGATGTCAACAGGTCTTGTTTGTCAAAGCCTTGAACAAGCTTTGCCAGCTCTTCCTTTGACACCTGTCAGAAGAGGAAAAACAATCAAATTAAAAAAGCTCAGACTAAAATGGGCAAAGTTTAGAGAATGACCTGCGACCTAATCAGTGATGAAAAACTAATTAAAGTAATGAAATTGTAATATTATAAGAAGTTTGTGCAGTAGAACTCTCCAGAACAGTTAGGACACATAATGCTTAAAATGAATCAAGATAAAGATACTCAAATTGGGTTACAAATAAAAATAAAAAAAAATAAAAAAAAAAAATTGTCAAAGTTTTACATTGAGTTGCGTCCAAAAGCACTGCATAACTTAACTTTGAGTAGAAGCCTTAAAGGAAGCAAAAATGACTTGTCAAGAATTTTCTGGATTCTTTCTATATGTGAAAAAACTAGTTAAAGTACATTAGTTTCATTTACACAAGACCATTCCCAAGCCTTTTCACTTTGAGGTTAAAAGGCCAAAGCCAGTGACGACCGCTACGAGACCGCAACCCACACGAAGACACATTTGACACATGAACCACTCTCAACTACTCCGCATTCTCCGCCAGTTTCTGCTCGACACAAGAAAATGGTATGCCCTCCGCTATCACTTTTGACATCGCGAAGGCACCAATCCCACCCAGCACTTCATTACGTCATGGTTATACTTGGCAGCCAGTCTGTTCAGCTGACATTACGGCCGCACCTCAACCACTCTGTGCGGCCCGGCCGCACCGGACGCACAGATCCCCCGGTTCTTGATCGGTATCCAATAATGGCGATTTAAGGCATAAGTAATATCCACTGGAGAGGCGCACAAAGTCCCAGGCGCAAGTCTGGGGACAATCCACAGCCAGCGTGGAGCTGGACACACGTAGCACTTGAGCTGTGAATGGAGGGCCGGGCCGAGCAGAGCACCGGCAGACAGAGCCACCGGCGTTTCGGCATCGGCCGCACACCTCCCACAGAGTCCTTTGTAAGCCACATCACAGTTTCACTTCAGTCTTGGGGATTCCAGACGAAGCACATAGCGGCATTCGCCTCACTTAAGCACAAAAACCACGCGTATTCCAGATTGGGTACACAAGGCTGCAGAACTTCGGGGTGCAGGACCGGACCGCCCGGTGAGGTGAGGCGCTGACTCGACTCGGTCGAGGCACAGAGAGAGAACAAGAGCTGCTCTGGTAGCCCAACGCCTACTTACATCAAATCCTTCCGATTTGGCCCAAACGTTTCCATCGTGGCCGGCAATAGCGGCTTTGGTAACACACCGCGAAGCTAACAACTGCTTGTCAACGTAATCCTGCCAGCTCATTTTGAGACAAATCACGAAACCCTATAACCGAGTACTGCCACAAGTTCGCGACACCGACTTCGGCCGACTACTGGTTGGAGAGGAGAAGTAGTGCGATGAAAGAAGGGACCCGATGGATATCCTTGCGCGGGGAAGCTACGAGCCAAAGATTCTCAATATTGCAACAAACTTCTTTGCAGTGCTCATAAAAGAATTCCAATCGATATATGAATGGTCCAAAGAAAATATAATTCAAACTGAAATAAATATGAATGTATAAATAAAGGGACTGCTTCGCGAGACGAATATTCATCCGCGGCATTGTCTATGAAGGTTCCAAAACCTACCGACAGGCGAGCTCATAAAGTATTATTCTTCAAATCTTCTTTCCATCGACGGCTAAAGGTATAGTATCCACGTGTAATTATTGATAGCCTATTGCAGATACAAATTTCCTCGGTTTAAAAGAAAACAATCTAGTCCTTCAAACTTAAACTCTTCAATAAAATTCACAGGAGAAGCTCCCCACGATGTTTCTTTTTGACGCCTTGTTCACTTTCTCATCGATCGATATCGATAGGCGAAGATTGTTTCGCGGGTCTTTTCAAGTTCGGAGTGGTTCAGGACATGCATCTTCAACATATATTATTTTGGCTTTTAAGTGGAGTGTAGGTGTTGCAGAGACGAAATCATCTATTTAAATAGGGAAAGCGTGTAAACTTGGATCAATCCTTTGCTGGCTGGGAAGACGCCAGTAGCTATCATACATAAATAAAACATCAGTTATCCAGTTTTTTTTTTAGGGCGCAGGGTACGTGTCCCAAGTAATCTTCCTGTCTGACAGTGCTTTGGTACGAGCGTGTGTGCAGTAGGGGCGGTTATGGTTTTTCTGGGTTGAATTTCTACTTCAAGTGCAACCATACTTCAATTGAGAAAACTTGCGTAATGACAGGTGCAGTTTATTAATAAAATCACTTACAGCATTTAAATAGTATGAAAAATTAATTGGTGGATGTGAACATTGCTTATCTTCAATTTCATTCTAATTGTTAAAGAAAAACGGAATGGAATTTTTTTGAAAGATGAATAGGGTTCTCTTGCCTAAAGTCTAGAAAACATGAATAGGAAAGTACTTAACTCTTAAGACAGGATTAAGTCCACTTCAAACCGGAATTTCAGACAGGAGTTAATACAAACCACAGCCAGAGTTCACAGATAAAACACTAATCACTCCTTGTCTTCATTGCCAATTTATTAGTAATAAAATGGTAAACTAGCCATACAGTTCAATTCAGAAATGTTTCATTTATAAAAAAAGCATAAATCTCAAAAAAATACAAGTTCATAAAAAATAAACAAATAAAATTTAAAGTTTCAAAAAACGGAAAACACAGATCAGAGGGTATCAATTATGTTTAAAATTAGTGACAAGGGGCTAGCAGGTATGCTCAGGATTTATAGCCACAAAATAAAACCACTGATTGGTGAACTTCATCGTTGAAATTTTGATCTTTATTTCCAAAAAACTCTTCCCCCACAGGTGGACTGATGGAACATGCCTGGAAATACAGAAAATCCATCATGAGGATCAGCATCGATACAGTGCAGGACAATGTGGAGCTAATATAAAACAGGGTGACGGATACAAATTTTTATTAATCTACACAATAGCATACAAAACACACCAACACTTTTTCCACAGTATCGTCTTCTGCATCTTTTGAGATTAATATAACCCTTCCAAATTCCTACGACGGAAGGGCTTATACAACAGAAAATCTGAGAAGGTAAGCATGATAAAAGGCTCCTCCTTTCAACACAAAAATTATTCTGATAAAATTCAGTGTAGGGCTGCTTTGGTAAATCAAGGTCACACTGACAGAAAGCAATAAGAGACACATGATAGAAATTTGTCAAGGGATAATACACACAACTTACAAAGAACACACCCAGATTAGAAAAAATACTTAAAATTACTGGTTTGAACTGCATTTTAACAAAATGCTTTGAAACACTTAAACTTGTACTCTGCTCTAGAGAGCAAAAAGAGTATAAGCAATAAATGCTCCAAAGAATGGAAATGATTTTCACACTACTTTATAATACCATAAAATATACAATTAGACTAACAATTACTGTGAAGACGCGTACACGCAACACGACCAATACCAAAGGCAAGTCCTGGGACTATGCAGTTATACTGAGGGAAAAGAAAGGGCTGCTGTGTCAATGCACAAGCAAGCCCACAATGTTAGGATAACGCCACACTGCGCCACTTGATCGATGCAAGTAAAGCACTGTCACTGCGTACCACGAGGAGAGCGCTCAGTGAACAAACCGACATAACTCGGAGAAATCGCACGTCACATAAATCGCTAATCGTCCAGGGGCCCTGTGAGGCACGCATTCGAAACAGCGGTCGCACACGCGCTCACAACTCAGGTAACACAGATTGGCACTAACCACTTAGATCAGGTCGGCGACATTCATCGGCATTTCAACAATGCTGGTGTTGTAGAACTGCTCAATGTCCTTGAGGGTACGCTTATCATCCTCAGTCACAAAATTAATAGCAACTCCCTTACGACCGAAACGGCCACCACGACCAATCCTGCAGAGCAAAGTCAAGAGGAATTACAAAACTTGACAAACTACAATCAAGGCCTTCAAGAGGGTAATACCACATACCTGTGGATGTAGTTCTCCCGGTTTGACGGCAGATCGTAGTTAATAACTAAAGAAACCTGCTGAACATCAATACCACGAGCCAGGAGGTCAGTGGTGATCAGCACTCTGCTGGAGCCTGTGCGGAACTGTCGCATAATGACATCTCGCTCACGCTGCTCCATATCACCGTGCTGAAATGAACAATTCAATGGGACATAAGATTTGAACTCTTCAAGACAAATCTAGATAATATTGCATCAGGCTTACCATAGCAGAAACTGTGAAGTCCCTTTTGTGCATGCTCTCAGTCAGCCAGTCAACCTTGCGGCGAGTGTTGCAGAAGATGACAGCCTGGGTAATGCTGAGGGTGTCATACAGATCGCAAAGGGTGTCCATCTTCCAATCTTCCTTCTCAACATTGACGAAGAACTGCTTGATACCTGGGAGAAGGAAGAAATGATTGCACCATTACTCTCGAGACATACTTAGAGAAGATAATGTAACAAGGATGTGCTGCAAAAGAATAAGAAACAGTACCTTCAAGAGTAAGTTCTTCTTTCTTCACAAGAATACGGATAGGTTTCCTCATGAAGCATGTGCTGACTTCCAAAACATCAGCAGGCATGGTGGCCGACAGGAGGATGACCTGAACTTCAGTGTTCAGAGTCCTAAATACATCGTGGATCTGGTCCTTAAAACCACGGGACAACATTTCATCAGCCTCATCAAGGACGAAGATTTTGATACTTGATGTCCCTGCAGAAAGAAAACAATGACATTTTGTATAAGGCACAAGATTTAAGTAAAGCACAAAGAAATGGCACTATACAATTTCGATACTTACTCAGTGCCCTGCGGTTGATCATGTCATAGACACGGCCAGGGGTACCCACGACCACATGAACACCCATTTCAAGTTTGCGCATGTCTTCACGGACATTGGTTCCTCCAATGCATGCATGACACTGGGCATTCATGAAGTCACCAAGAGCAATGACTACTTTCTGAATTTGCTGAGCCAATTCACGAGTGGGAGCCAAGATCAAAGCCTGGCACTCTCGGTTAGCGGTGTCAATTTGCTGCAGAATTGAGATGGAGAATGTGGCTGTCTTACCAGTACCTGCAAACCAGAAGCAAAACAAAAGTTAGACCCTTAAACTTCTATATTAAGTAAACTTAACAGTCTGCCACATCACATCACCTGACTGAGCCTGTGCAATAACATCATGTTTCTTGACACATGGCATAATAGCACGCTGCTGGATAGCAGACGGCTTTTCAAAACCATAGGCATAGATACCACGGAGCAGAGGCTCCTTCAGGTCCATAGCATCAAAACTGTCAACAACCTGGCAAACAATTATAAAATTTTGAATTACTTTGGGGATAGATTGTGATTATTGCATAACATATCTTCCCAGAGCAGTAAGGGGAGGTCTAGTTACAATATAACCATTTGGGGTAGAAATGTATGAGGTAAACAATTGAGGGGTGAAAAACTGAACCATATTTTGAACACCACATACCTCATCCCAGTTGGACTCGATGATACCATCGGGGTCCATGCCTGGAGGTCCATTGTTGTATTGGCTATCTTCAGTTGGGCCATTCCTCTTGCCTTCTTGGTCGGCAGGCCACTCTTCTCTGAAATCATAACAAATAAAGAGATTAGAGCGACGGAGTGAAAAATACTATAAAACTGTAGGTTGGAGAGAAAGAATAACGCCAATACAATAGCACTTCGCATTCAAAGGTTCGACCACTTTGACATAACCTTCATTTGCAACACCACTCACGTTGGGCGCCGAACGAGACCGGCTTCACCGACTCAAAATAGTTCACAACAGACGGGCGGGTAAGAGAGCGAGAGGTTAAAACTTAGAAGGAATGTGAAATTCTGTGAAGAAACTAATGAGCAGTGTGCGAATTACTTCGTGGTTGGGCACATTTTCCAATGACAAACGTAAGGTTGCTGTGGAAGCGGCAACCCGGACCTCATCAACAACTACCGATACGCCCAAGAGCGGATGTACAGTGGATAAATAAAGGAATTATCAGAATTTGGAATTCGATGAGCATCATTCTGAATTCTATAGGGAGTAATAAAAACCCCTGAAGTTCGAGGTGTGAGGGTGAGGATAGGCTTACGCCATGTTGGCAGTGACCGTGCTTTTCCAGGTTGGCAAATAACTTGGAAACATCAATATACCTCATCATATGGCGTCTCAAAAATATTCACGGAAGTACAGGAATGCTTGGCGAACGCGATTAAACACCCGATCGAAATATTGGGACCACTATACCACTCTAAAATAATTCTTACCTTCTATCATAAGTACTCGACATGTTCCACTCACGGTCAGTTCGACGGAAAGGATGAAATTTTACGGCATTTGCGTCATCAAAAGTATTCCTCCGCCAGCTTCACGGCCAGGCTGATAGCAGAATCAAAAAGTACGATGCCTGAGACACTCGAAGGGGCGGGGTGCGATCTAGATTAATAAATTATGTTTACAGCAACGATATAGTGCCGAATTTAATCGTTTTATTGCGAAAAAATAGAAATAAAGGGAACTACTTTGGCGGATGATTATTTCTTGGTTGTATGTGCTGCGACAGGAAGTTCAATCAGCGGAAGCCACTAGCGGCAGGGAGCAGTGCCGCAAATTAAGAAATGTGATATGTTCTTGACTCTAGAAGTATTGAGTGACCTTGGCATCAACACTCCGAACAAGAATATCATTTGAGCCTTGAACACACATCTTGATAATCTCTTTCGTTCTCATTTTGATAGACACGTGCTCTTTACTACTTTCTCAGAGCCACCTTGATTCCTACTTGGGAGACCGGCAGGGGCGGACTCAGAGGAGGCGGAGGAGGGGGGAGGGGGGCAAGTAGAGCAAGGTACCGCTAGTACAGGCAATGACCGTAGCAGAGTTTGCCGAAAAACAAATAAACATATGGTGACATATTGTTGTTCTAAAATGTTGGTATTAGCCAGTTCTTAACGCAAATCGTGGGTCTGAATTTGTAGCAGGCTGCCAACAGATCAAAGTAGAATCCGGGTATTAGAAAAGTACTGTTTGTCATGGTGAACTTTTTTTTAAAATGAAACAAAAATCAATCTTTAACATAAGGGCACCACAAAAATGGCAAGATTTTGAAATAGGTTCACACCAGTAAAATCAAGCTTAAGCAAACATGTTTGTATTCATAACTAGTATGCTTTTCACCTTCCTCATGCATATATAATGAAACCTTATACACTTTTAATCTAAGTCAGTTTCATCTATCTGTTATATTATTTTCATGACAATGGAGATAGGACCTAGGCCTCTGCGCAATGGACTACTTAGTACTTTGCAGAGCCATGAAGTGAGGCCACGGGCCACAGCTTACATAAATTTCTGAGAGCAGAGGATCTACTACATAATTCAGTATATCTGCAAATCTCCAAAACTCAGTGTCATGACCTTCATGGTTAAAAAAAAAAGAACTAAGAGGTGTGTAGTTTTAAATTTATTGATTGAAAGAGGGGGAAAATGTAAAGGTGTTAGTTGAACCAACCAAACAATATCAATTGCAATACAACAAATAATTCTTACAAATAGAGAAGATAAAGCTTTGTTTGACACTTATGTTAACCAGCATTTTGTGAATCATTATTGTTAGCTGGCATTAATTGAGGATGGACTTGTGGCTGCATTACATTCATATTAGGGCCCATTCCCATTCCAATGGCTAAATTAGGTACTCGGACAGAACTTTCAGCAACTTGAGTATTCTTAAGATTATCTAATTCATTGACCCGACTGCGTACATGCTCAAGCCTATGCCATGCCATCTGGAGTACTTTCTGTGATGCATAACCAGATCCTTCGTGTGGCTGACCTAAAATTGAAGTGTGAAAGAATTATAAGTTCCATTGCAAATATTATAACAAACAGTTAATAATTTTCATTATGTACTTTACCTGTAGACACCTGAGTCAGATAGTTAATCTGCTCATGAAGTCTTCCTTCGACTGTACTTAGAGTTTTGAGGAATTGGTTGGTTTGAGTCTCTGCTTGTTTGACATTAGATTTGTCTTTGCTAAGCTCCTGCAATGCCTGGCCTGTAACAAAGTATGATTAAGATTAAGAGGAGAACAAATAACATTTCACAGGGACTTCTAGCAGGCTACTCATTTTAAAACAAAAAATCTAAAAACAAAATTTTAAAAAAGAAAACACTGTTAGATAAGACCAAACACCCTATGTACAGGATGATAAAATGATTCTGAGTTTTCTAACCTACAACAAATATCTAAATTCTTTGAGCGTCCAATGCAATTACATTAAAATGATTCCCTGATTGAAAAAATAATGCGTTTTTGAAAGAATGTATATACTTGGGAACTATTTGAATAAGTTAAACAGAATATCAGACGTACCTGCACTTTGTATGCAAGTTATTATATCCTTCTCAATTCCATCTAAAACTTGTATCCTCTCCCAATGCGGGGTCATTGCAGTCATGGTTGTCAATCGAACGTAACCATACGCAATAAATTGATTTTTTGTTCAAGAAGTTTCTAATCGAAAATGATTACAAAAAACAGAAATAAAATAACAACCCGAGTCCCGGTTGCCTGCTTGTCACAACACAAGCAGAAGCCGACGCCGCAGCCCGATAATCTCCGAACCGAACCCCTACCCCCACCCCCACCCCACTTCAAAAATGGACACTCCATAAAGCCTAAAGGTTCCGACTCCCGACTACCAAGTCTGTAAACCACAGTAAATCTGCTTCATTTCCCTCGAATAGAGGAGGGTGCTATGACATTATTGTAATTTTTTCTTAAATCAAACAGTCTTGTCGTATGGAATATAATTCCGATGAGGTGCGTGCACAGTCGTGGATCCTGGCCGTAAGATCAGTTACCTTCTGCCACGACCCACTTGTTGTGGCTTTTGGCGCGATTTGTGCCTTGAATTTAGCTGACCGAAGTCTGATGGCCGGCTGCAGAAGTGATGTGTCAACGAGAAATTAATCTTTGCTAGCGGTTCTCTTTCTGGAATCTCAACTTCAGCACTTTTTTCAGTATCTACATAAGTCGACAGCCAGCTCATCAATTCAACGGTGAGGCTTTCTTGCGTGTACGAATGTGTTTTTATCTGACTTCTTCCAGTAGGTTTGTTGCCCTTTAAATTTTCGTCAATGCAAAACACTGGCTCTGTCACAGTTTTCTACTCGTCCAAGCTCTAAACCTGTTTAGTTTTTTTTTTTTTTAAGAGAATCGCTTGGATTTTAATATATCCATTTCTTAATATTTGATTTCAGTATTGTTAACATGTTTTGTATTTTCATATTTAATTATGTGTGAACATTTTGTGGTTATGTAGTGAGTTAATTCTTTCCTCCCTGCACCCAATGTAGATAATGGCACCTAATCAGACAGTGTTGAAGGCTTACTATGGTGAAAGAAAACCACAATCAGAGTCTCGTGCGACCCGTTCTCTCAAATTCGGTGGCCAAGACTATCTGGATGATGGAAAAGAAAAATCTCTAAACAGCCAATTGTCAAAAACACCGATAAAATCAAGGAACAAGAACATTTCAGGTATTCTTTTATAACTAATACGGAATCTTTAGTACCTTGGGGCATCTATGAAACCTGTATTATTCCTTTCAGAGTTCAAGAGCACTAACAAACTGACACCTTCAAAGAATCTTCGGAGTCAAAAGAACACTGGTAGGCATATTGTTTATTTTAGAAAAAGGTGTTTTAGAACATAACCTTAAAGTTTCTAATTCATACTTTTTCAGAAAACTCTGAAGATTTAAGAAAAAGTAAACATGATGAAGACGATACTCCTCTTGTTCTCGACGAAAACAATATTGATGATTTGTTCAGCTCGCCAGAAGCAACACCAACTAAAAGGAGGAGTAAGGCTTCTAAAGGTAAACTCACTTGTGTTGATTCAAGACCATACAGACTAATAATTTAAGTTTTCAGTCAGTAATTTTATAATTTCTTTTTATACAGAACCATGCTCTCCTCCAAAGATTAAATGCACTGAGTCAACTAACAGTCAAACTACCTCTTCCAACACTGCAGCTACACCATCAACATTGATAAAAAAGTTAACTCTTACATCTCCAATAGCAGAGGACAAACGTCAAACTTCATTGCCGCCAAAATCTTTATTTCCAGACCTAGAGGATCTACTCGGAAAAGCACGTACTGCTCTTCATACTCATGCTCAAACCAGTTTACCTGGGAGGGAAGAGGAACTAGGAAAACTTAATGATTTCATTCAGAGCCATCTGAAAGACAACACATCTGGGTCCCTCTACATATCTGGTCCTCCTGGGACTGGCAAAACAGCATGCTTGACAAATGTTTTAGGACAATCCCAGCTAAAGCAACAGTTCAAAGTTGTCAACATTAACTGCACTTCTATTGAATCTCCAAAAGCTATTTACTCAAGAATAGCTGACCAGCTTAATATTCAAGTGAAAACAAAATCTGGAAAAGCCTACTTGGAAGGCATTGAGAGACACTTTATGTCCAATCATAAAATGATGTAAGTAAGCGGATTCAAGTTTTCAACTTTAATACTTGGCTACTTGTTTGTCTAAATTTTTTTTCTTAATTTTCACATTCAAGTTTAATGGTACTTGACGAAATGGACCAGCTGGACACTCGAAGTCGATCAGTTCTGTACACAATTTTTGAATGGCCCACAAATTATCCCTCTGGCATTATTCTGATTGGTATTGCCAATGCTCTAGACCTAACAGACCGTTTGCTACCACGTCTAAAAGCAAAGCTGCAGTTAGCACCTCAGTTACTGCACTTTGCACCATATACCAGGCAGCAACTAAAAGATATTCTTTCTAAAAGATTAGAAGAGGTTTGTCCATTTGAACTGTATTTCTAATACTCAAAACTAGACATCATTAACAGAATCTATTCAACTCTTGTTTGTTTCTGGTTTTTAAGGCTGATGCCTGTAATGTTTTCAACCAAGCTGCACTTCAGCTACTAGCTAACAAAATGTCAGCCGTCAACGGTGATGCTCGGCGTGCTCTTGATTCAGCCAGGAGAGCTGTAGAAAACAAGTCACAACAACTGTTTGACGCTAAAATGAATGCCACTGCATCAATAACTCCCTCAGAAGTAAATGTTCAATTATCTTCAGGTATGTAATACAGCACATGTAGTGAAGGACTCGTTGAATCTTTATCCAATTTACTGGTTTGTCACTGTAAATATTTCAGATGCCTTACGTAAATCACCTCGTAAAGTTGCGCCAACTCAGGAGAGAGGAAGACCAGAAACAGTGGAAAGAATGAAGTCACCCTTAAGGTCAACCTCCAACACCTTCAAATGTCCTTTGAGATCTCCCCTGAAATCTCCTCTCAATGCTACAGGAAGGTCGCCACTTAAATCTCATCTCAAGGGCACCCTAAGGTCTCCCTTGAAATCTCCTGGCAAATCACCCTTTAAATCTCCACGTCACTTCAACTCACCACTCAAAGAAAATTGCTCACCTGTTAAACCCAAATCTGCCAAAAAGTCTCTTCTCTTTGACGATGATGAAAATGGATGTAACAGTGCTCATGTTACTGCCACTGCTGTTGTGAAAGAGCCATGTATAGATGTAACAAGTATAATGAATGTTGTGAATGATGTGTATGGTACTTCCCAAAGTTTTGGGCGTGTAGCAGATGGAGGAGAGGAGCTACCACTGCACCAGAAACTTGCTGTGTGTTCATTGCTCCTCATGCTTCGCGAAGGGAAAAGCAAAGATGTGACTGTAGGCAAGGTGTGTACACTTTCCAGTTAAATTTTTTTAAATTGTTGAAAAGTGGTTCTGTAAGATTTTTAACTGGTTTTTATTTATTTTTTTGTTTAGCTACATGATGTATATCGAAGAGTGTGTACCAAAAGGCACTTTGATCCATTAGATCCAAGTTCTTTCCTAAGCTTATTAGGTTTAATCGAATCCAGAGGCATTTTGCTTTTACCTGGTCGGGGTAAACGGAGCCGCCAGACAAAGGTAGGTCTAGTTTAACCTGTCCAATTTTTCTTATCTGTAAGAGAATCACAAACTTTAAACTATTTCTTCCAGGTGTGCATGCAATGGATTGAGGATGAAGTAGTCTCTGCTCTTAGAGATCGTGATTTATTGGCGTCAATTGTGAGGGACAGGTCTTGCCTTTTATGATCTTCCAATAGTTTTAATCTTATGGTGTGAATGTAAATTAACTACGGACAAGAAGTTTTTAATAACCTGAAACATATTTATTATTTATTTTTGTATCATGTATTATGGTGTGCTATTTTTGTAGTGTTACTTGGGGAAAAAAATTGCTAAGATGTATCTAACTTAACATTACAAACCGTTTTAGAAGAATTAAAAAAAAAAAAAAAAATGCCTAAAACTCTACTTATTTTTTCAAGATGTACTGTATCTCATACGATTGACTAGTGCAAAATATTAGTAAAATTTGCATTTGAATTACAGAAGTCAACATTAAAATGAATAACAGTTATTCAATTATTAAATAACATGCACTGATCACCACTTAATTGCGCCTTTGACTAGCTACACATGACAAAATTTGTATGATAATATGGATTCAATAGCAAAACTATTCCCATCTATAAAAATAAAGGAAAAAGATATTTTGCAATTTACACACTTAAAACAAAGATTGTTTCATATTATAGGGTCAATATTTCCAATACATCAGTTCAAACTTCATTTATTCTCAAACTCTATACTGTGAAGAAAGTAGGAGGTAGAGAAGCATGCTCAGACACCCTCAGTCTTAAAATCAATAATCGTAAAATATTTCCCTTTCATTTCGGTAAAGATGCACGAAATATTTGTCGATACAATATCGGTGCACAGCTTCTTTAGTTTAATTGCAATGGTACTATAACTTAAATTGCTGATCCTTTTCACAATAGTCAGACAAACTCCAAACTCTTGTTGAATGAATTAGAGAACATGTGTAAATTAAGCAGATGAAGGCAACAAAGAGGAAATAATAATCAGAACACTGTTTGTATTTCTGATGTAGTGCTAGAGATAAGGGGCAAGTTTTCAATAAAATTTGATGACAATGTGAGAAGATAAAAGTAGCTCTGAAAATAAATACTGTATTCATAAAACTTATTCTAAAAGTGCACAGCCATGGATTTCATTAGCAAAACCAATTAGAATGTAAGTACGTTTAAAAACCCCTTACAACTTGGTGTTGAACCACCCTAGTATCGTGTCACTGGTTTCATGTCAACAAAATTATTATTATTGTGGCCTTAAAATGTAAGGCAATAAGTATGGAGATAAGCTGCATACCTCCGTGCAATGACCATGGCAGAATGTTTTGTTGTACTAAAGGTAAATTTTATTAAGTTAGCAAGAAAAAAATAAGTTATTTTTTCAGTACCCAAAACAACTTATTAATATACTTCCCTAGAAATGTCTTTTGAATAGCAGGCATAGTGGCATGTGATCATCATACAGCCAAGCCCTACCTTCTGAAGGCGGCTCATAAATCTTCCACAAATATTAAATTTTTATGTTTGACAAAATCAAACATTACTATCCTTTACACATTTTTAAAGGTGCCCTCACAATGAATGGATGGCGAGGAACCAGGGAAGCCAGGCGCCAAGCTCCCGGTATCGATGCGCCGGGCTGGGCGCAGTGATGGAATTACTTAATGAAGCTATTTAGATATAAAAGTGGGTGAACCATACCAACGCGCCAGGCGTGCCAACGACACCGGGAGCTAGGGTTCCCATTTAGCTGATCCCTTGCAACCCGTTCATTGTGAGGATGCCTTTACAAAACAATTTTTTTGTATTTTTTTTGCCAAAGTTATTTTGCATCCCATAGAGTATTTTTACCAGATGATAAAGCTGGAAAGAAATATCACAACTTTTCCAAGTGTCAGCTAACTTGTATTTTTTTAAACATATCTGAAGAAAGAAATTTTGAGATCAATAAATTTGTAGAGTTAGGTACAGAGTTACTATTAGTTAATGATGTAACTACTGACTAATACCTCCTATAAACCTTGGTCATAGTTAGCTATGCAATAACTTATGGCTAGTAAAGCAGAAAACATTAAAAGGAAAATTGTAAAATATATATTGGTAATCATTTGTTTTAACAACATATGTACATGGACCAGAACAGAAATACTACCCCTAATCAGATCGACTACTGTGGTGAGCAGGAATATTGTGCTGATACAGATGGACCTGAGATAAGATTGCCATGTCTACAGATACCTGCAATATTCCACAAAGCCAAAACTGGAAAGGGGCATCACGGACCAAAAAGTAGACAGTCTTGAAAATATCACCAGCTGTCCACATTAGAACCATGGTGACACTGAAACAAAATAGTTGTACAGAAATAAAGTAGGATATTAAAAACATCATTTAAAAAAACAACACAACATGAACAACATCAGCAAGAAACAGATCTCCTTTGGGAGTGGAGGGTGCAGAAAAAGTCTTTTAGAAGAGTAGAATGACTGCTAAAATCTTCAAACTGAAGATAGTAATTTTATTTAGAATCTATAAATTTTTAAAGTTCTTACCTCATGCCCTCTGTAGATTTTGATATGTAATTTTTCTGGAGCTGAGGAACTCCAAGTAGCGCCTCTGTTAAGAGAGCACCGAAGCCAAGAATTTCTACATAAATTGTCACATCCAGAAGCATATAAGTGATAATGGAACCTACTATTGCCATCAGCATAGTACAGTCCACATATGACTGAAAGTCAGTCCATTTCCAGAAGTATCTCAAATCCATATCTACAGCAGAAAAAGAAAAAAAAGAAAAATAAACAAGTTTGTCAGGTTTTTGTTTCCTTTTAACATTGTCGGGTTCTGTGAGTATGCGTCTATGTAACCACATAATTAGGTATGATGTCACTTAACAATAATAAGAAACAAAAAATTTGTCAACTGTTTGTAACACAGTATTGGCTAAAAACATTAATTTACTGGAAAAAAGGGAAAGTTGTAATAAGCAAAAATAAGCAAAGTCTATTACCAAAAAAAAAAAAAAAAAAAAAAAAGGGTAATAAATGTTGTTGAGTTCTGGACAAAATAAGGGATGTAAGTAGCAGTCAACCGTTCCAGACAAGAGCATTGTATGAAACCAGAAAGTTGATTGTCTACAAGGGGGCAAAATTCTTTCAATGTTTCCATTTAACTTCATCTGCACAAATCTGACCGCATTAAATTACAATATATAATGGGACTGAATATGATGTTGACACCACACAACGAGACACTGCAACATGAATCTTGATGAAAAACATTTCTGACAAATATGGGAAACACTACACGCATACTCACTTTTTCTTTCCACAACATCCTCGTTTGCTGATAGAGGATAGAGGAGGAACAAAAGGAGAAAATTAGCTCCTGATGATCACTGTTTAAAGCTTCGTCACAGTGTCTGAGTACCTTAAACCATTAAACTAATCCTTACCTGATAATAAACGATCCCGAACCTTCAAAATGACATGATTTTTGCGCACATTGACACACAATCTTATCATAACCATCATAGTCACTATCATAACCATACTCTGAACGAGAAGAGGAGTTTCAAATCGCTTTCCAAACCTAAACGCCAAAACAGAAATGATATCTTGAAAGCAGCATGGTGATTTAATTTTCTTGGCTCGAAACTGTTGATAAAATTTGAACCACTTACCAAAACAATATTCTTAAAATGTTTGCCACTAACAATGCCAAACAAACATAGAGGGAAAACCCGTCAGCATTATTTGACCTTTTAATTTCGTAATACTGGGGAATGAATGGTACAACCCCACCAAATATCATAGCACAGGCTGAAGATGCACCAATGACTTGCAGGAGCAGTACAGATCCTGTGATTTCCTCCACATATTCCTCGGGCAATTCTGCTGAAAGCCCTGGGCCATCATGTGCAACATCCATTTTAAAAACCTAGAAATGTTAGACATTTAAATTTTTTTCAGATAATTTCTATGCATAATGGGAAAAGGAAAATCAAATCAAATCAAATCAAATCTGGGTATTTATTGGTTCCCAGGGAGTGACATTGAATTTATAATTTTCTTGCAAAAACTAGTGGGTGACAAACACATCGAAAATAAGTGAGTGATACATAGATTTTATTTAATTTAATTGGAAATAAATTATAGCACTTACCTATTTAACCTTGTAACCTGCAGCTTGTTTATTTACATTGATGTTGGGTTGGCATAATCTACGAAGCGTTATAGTTTATCTGTGGCGACCATTTAAACAAGGAAAATGTAGTTTCTCGTCAAAATAAATTTAAACTGTGCTCCTTCATTTACAAAACATTGTGCGAGTTTACTTTTGATACGAAATGACAGACAGCTGATTTTCTAATATTGTTGTTTCCATTACTAAACGAGATGCGCAGAAATGAAAATGTGATACGAAGTGGTCCTCACAGTTTAATGTAATTGTCATACACGCTGCCTTCTGACCTACGTTTACAAAATTACAATCTGACAGGTTAGGGATCAGATTTGTTTGTATAGTGAAAGCCCGTTCTCCCTAAAAGACAGTATATCTGACAGTTCAAAGAAACGAAGCACACACTTTCATCATGTTTGGTCGGAAAGAGGAGAAACCTAAGAAGAGGCGAACTCCAAGGGAAAATCTGTCTCAAGTAGGTTCCTACTTGGTTTTTGACGGCCATTTGGTTATGTACTTTCGTCACAACGCACTTGGGCCCCTAACAGGATGATTCATAGTGTCTGCTGTGTCATCCATTTTCTATATGTCCTTTCAACGTCATTTGAGTCTAGCAACAGTTATCTGTCACAATCGTAATGAAAATATTATCATTATGGTGCAAATAAAATGTTACACTCTCCTCCATTATTTGAAGTATTTTAATGCTGTCTGTGTACAATTACATTGTACAGTTCTATCACCTATGGACATGATTTTTCAAAGTAATACCCTTGAAAAGGATTAAACAAAGTTCTGAATTAAGGATCATCATCCATGTCCTTCACAGCTTTGCAACATTTTTGCCAAAACGGTTTTTGTTTCAGTTTGGCTTTATGGATATGAATTTTGATGGTTCAACGGGAATGGGAGGAGTTGATGATGATGATGGTGACGATGATGATCTTGAGGCAGAACTTCTTGCTTTAACGTCAGATTCTTCCTCCAAACCAAAGAAAGGTAACAACATGAACATGCAACTTATTCTGTAGTATTGACTTTGGCACAGCTTGTTTAATGTCTTCTACCTCTCCAGCTCGTCCCAAGCTTATACCGCAGGCAGATTTGGATAAAATGATCCAAGAAAGTGTTAAGGATGATGATGATGATGACGATTCTGTCGATGAAAACGATCCAGATCTTCTGGTAAAACTGTAGTTTTTTCCCTTGATTTTTCTAATTTGACATTTTAAAATTGCATATATTTTTATATAATTTTATTGTACAATTTAAGGGAGAGCTGAACGACTTAACTACAGAAAATGATGATGATGAAGAACCCCAATCAACAGCCGTCCTTCCAACACCAGAAACACCTATACCGAAAGTTGATGCATTATTGTCTTTACTAGAAGATAGACTTAAAATGTATCAAACAGCTGAGGCAAATGCAAAAAAATCCGGGGAGACTTCAAGAGCTAGGAGGTTGTACTTTTTTAATTCATCTCACTTTAAAATATCTTTGTCTTTTCGTATATTTAAAAGTTTAAACGAGATCTATCTTCTAATTTGGATTTCTTTGTCTTTTTTCCCCCTTTTAATACTCAAAGGTTTGCGCGAGGTGCTAAGACACTTTCAGATCAAATTAAATCTGTTCAGAAGGGTGGATCTGTGAATGAAGAAGATATACCTCCTCCTGTAGCAGTTCGTGCTGGTGGGAATGTTCCACCAGCTGTTGCACCTGCAACTTCGGAAGAAACAATAGGTGTGATAAATAAATATCTTACAGTCTTTGACAAAAGAAAACAAAATCTTTGAATCTGTTTGCCTCTCCTACAGCATCTGCACCAGTGCGACCTGCACCACCACCACCCTCTCCTCCAGCCACTGAGGAATTACAGGCTACAGAGGCAATGGAGACAGATGATACTCCAAAAGCAACTGAAGACAACTTTACTTCTGGACAGATAGCTGATGAGATTGCAAAACCATCAGTTGATCCTCAAATAATTTCTAAGCTTGAAGAGAGGAGAGCAGAATACCGTCAAGCTGCTGTTGCTTCCAAACGGGCAGGAAACAAGCAAGATGCTTTAAAATATGCTCAAATTGTCAAGGTACAATACCGCGCACACTGTTTTTTTTTTTCTTCTTTTAAGTTTACAGCAGCGTTATTTGACCTAATTTTTTAAAAATCTATTTTTAAGCAATTTGATATAGTGATAGAGGGTGTGAAAGCAGGACAGCCAGCAGATCTCAGTGAAATGCCACCTTCACCAGCGCAAATTGAAGTACAAGCTTCGAGCTCACAAATACTGGAACCGCCTCGAGAACATGATGATCATCAGACTTCCTCCTCTCTTCCTCTTCCTCAACCGCCTCCTCAACCACCTCAGGCTGTTGAAGGTTTGCTTTTATAAACACAGTTTTCACCAACCAGTTGCAAACATTTTTCATCAGACTTTTCTGTAGTTTATAAGCAATTTTATTTCATTATTAGCTCCTGCCGTACCTCAGACAATTATGGAAGCGTTAACTCAGAGATTAGAGCTTTATCAAAAGCAAGAGGCTGCAGCCAAAGCTGATGGAAATTCAAGAAAGGAACGTCAAATGGGAAGAATAGTGAAACAATACCAGGATGCAATCAAACGACATAAGGCTGGCAAACCATTTGCAGCGGATGAACTGCCAAACCCACCAGGTATACCCAAGTATTTTTTTCCCCCATATCTTCACTGTGGCTTAAATCCAATTACTAGTAAGAAATTTAAATTTTTTTTGCAGGTTTTGCCCCCATACCTATTCCCGGTGGTTCTACTCCTAGCACTACACCTCCTGCCCCACCCACGTCAACAGCCCCTGCTCCTACTCCAGCACCAGCAGCCACAGTTCCTTCAGATGCAACTGTAGCCCGGCCAGCTCCAGCAAGGCCTAGCACTCCTCCACCAGACTACGAAGATAAAACACCACCTACTCCTACCCCTTCAGGTTCTACCCCAAAATCGAATGGTAAGCTACTGAACAAACTAACAACTATCACTTACACCAGGCCAAATTGCAAGACCTTTTTAACAATTTATAAACTCCTACATACAGTTCGAAAATCGCCAGCCTCAAGACAAGAAAAACAATTAGCTTTCCTTTTAGCAAAACAGAAAGATTTTCGAGTGGCTGCACTCGAAGCTAAATCAAGAGGTGAAATCGATAAAGCAAAAGAATACTTACGTCTTGCTAAAGGGTTTGACAAACTCCTAGAAGCTACCCAGAGTGGTCTTCCAGTTGATCTCAAAACAGTAAGTGCATATTTTATCAATAATAAATTTATTTGAGGTATTGCAGCTGCACTAATTATTATTATTATTTTTTTTTGTTACTGCTTCCATAGCTCCCTGTGCCTCCAAATGATAAGATTGAATTAGAAGCAGATTTTGATATTATTGCTGTGGAGGATTGTGTGACTGGCACAGATGATGAAATTTATGAGAAACTAGTGCAGGACCTTCAGAAACAAGTGCAGGTTGGATTTTTCTGTCCACACTTCTCTCTTGAAAAAGCAAATTGTTCTTTATCGTATGACTACTATTACATACTAAATTAACATAATTAACCAAAATTAATTTTGTAGACATGCATTACTACTCGGGATCATCACAAAGCAATTGGAGAAATTGCTATTGCTAATCGTTTCGAGAACATGGCAGTTCATTCTAAAAAAGATATGGTTGCGATAAAACATGCCTTTAAAAGAAAAGATCCTGTTCCAAAATTCCATTATGAGACAAAGAGTCTCAGTATTGTGCAGTACGTACATGAATTATTTTTAAGGTTTGAGTCATAAAAGTAATTTGTACTACAAGTTTTTGTTTTTCCAGGAGCTGCACTGATTTGAATGATAATGATTTGGAACTCACAATTGTACAGGGTACAAATTACAATGTTTCCAATCCGAAAGATGTTGATACCTATGTGCGTTTTGAACTTCCATGGCCTAGTGCAGTAAGTAGTTTAAAGCTCATCACATTAATGCCTTACAGCAATAAATACAAATCTTATTCTTAATAATTTCTGTAGGAAGAGCCACAAAAAGATAGAACAAATCTTGTTAAGGATACCAATAATCCTGTTTATGATGGAAAATTTATCTTGCAAATTCAGCGAAACTATAAACCTTGCCAGAGGATGTTTAAGAGGCATGCAATAAAATGTGAAGTGTGGTCAAGAGGGTGAGTACCAATATTTGCAATGCCTTGTCTGAAATAGAAAGTCCGCTCCTCATGATTTACTTGCGTATGCATATATACTTAAGTGTTAGACTGCACTGTTTTGTTTCAAATTAATATGAATTATTTAGTTACAAAATTTAGAGTGAAGTGCTGCACTCTTTCGCCCTAGTATCCAAGTAATCTAAATCCCTTTAGGATTTCACTAGAATTTCTTCCTTTTTTAAAAAATATCCTTAAAATATTATTATTTTTGACTAGCATACTAGTTCCTTTTTTATTTTATTTCATATACAAGTACAGTAGCTGACCCAGAACATGCTACAAATGAGAAATTTTTAGATTGTTGTATCTATATCTAGAATTTAAGTTAAAATTGAAGTTGAGAAGACTTGATTTAATACATGCTCATGCTGCCATGTTATAATATGTGTACTGTATTCATATTCAAATGTTTTGGGTATTGTTAATGTATTTGAGCATGTTATGCATGACATGTGTGATGTGTGTTAAATTAATTTTCATAACAAGTGTTGCTTGGGTGAGTGTTTGGTCACTGTTTGCTTGACTTCACATTTGATGTGCCCACAACCTTTCCATAATGGCCTCTGAGCATATGTTAAATGGGTCATTTCTTCATCTGATTTAGTATTGTTCAACTTCAGCTGCAATTTTCTTCCGTATTTTCTTTTTGCTTGAAAATCTTGCTGTTGTGGTTTCAGGGCATTCCTGATATCTCTCTGTTGTGGGGCACCAAATTCAGAGCCTAGGTAATGCAAATGTCTCTGTCCTGCATGACCTCAGGGAGACAGGAATCAGTTAAAAGTCTGCTTTTTAAAAATGCATGTGATGCTCACCTCAAATGCATGTGTTGCTCATCTCCTTCTCCCTAATCTCCTTTATTTCATGTTAAGATAATAATCTGCATCCCATGTGCACTATCCTATATCACAGAGTATACTTCTACTAGTTTTATTAAAGTGTCAACCCCAAAGTAGCCTGTATTCAGTTGTACACCTGGCTTTTGGAAAGTAAAATGACATTGTGACCTGTTGTCATAAAAATAGAAAAAAAAGTAATTGGCAATCTCTTTGATTTTGTTTTAGTGGTTTTTTCCGGAGTGATACCTTGATAGGAACAGTCAATATCAAGCTGCAACCTTTGGAGAGCAAATGCATTATTCATGATTCATTTGATGTATGGTTTTCATTTTTATTTTTTATTTATTTTTTTAAATTATAAGATCACTTTTTTGTTTAATGTTTGTCTCCTTCCTGATTTCAGCTTATGGACAAGCGGAAGACTGTTGGCGGTAAATTGGAGGTGAAAGTACGTCTACGCAATCCCATTTTGACTAAACAACTTGAGGATGTCACAGAAAAGTGGCTTGTTATAGATAGCCTGTAATGACGTATTTGTCCATGAAGTTTTTGAAAACCCCTTCTAGCTTTGAAAATTTTTCTATATTTATTTTATTCTACTTTGTTTGTACAAATATATTTCCAACATTTTAGATTTTTTTTTAAAAGAAGATATTTTGCTTAGCCATGAAGGTTGTTCATAATATTACCTGAATTTTGTTTTATTCTAATTTTATTTTGAAGAGAACAAAATAGTTTCCAACAGGATTCTGAAGTAAACTGATTTCAGATGTGATTTGATGCCTGTGCAAATGCCCCATTTTGAGAAAAAAGTGCAAGTTTTACCTGTCTTGAACTTTTGTTAAAAGTCATAGGACCTTGTTTCCCTCAAGGATTCTGTGAACAGCTGTGCCTTTTGATGATCCTTCAGCTTTCTTTCCTACATGAGTATTCAGAGTAATGAACCACAAAGCCTCCTAATTGTAAATTTAGATTACACTTAAGACATGTTCCAGTCAAGCAATTTTAACCAAGCTTTATTGTAGGCATTATAACTATTTTTCAGAAAATATTAAAGAAAAGTGTTGAAAACAAAAACCATTCGTGTCTCATTTCATGTAATATTTATGTCACCACACTCAAAATAACTTCTGGATTGAGTATTCAACATCCACATCAAACTTATGTAACAGGATATATGTAAGAGTGATGGAGACGCACTGGTTTACTTGGCGCTGACCCATAACGAGCCGGCAGATCAGCGCGACGCACCACAACTGCAATCCGAACCCCCAAAACAATCAATTTTGTATGCCTACCATAGGTCACTGATGACTTCTGATTTACCAGCAGTAACAGAATGCGTTAACGTTTCCAGCTCGTTGTGTCTTTCCTATCCTGAAGACAGTTACTGGCCAGGGTGCATCTCAGCATACTGAAAACCCTAGTGTGTGTGAATGTCACACACTTGTATTTGTCGGAACTTCCGTTCCTACACTTGTTTAAAAGTGCGCGAATCGTCTAAGAAAATGAACAATTTTTCTTGTTCAAGTGTGCGAATGGGAGTTAACACATCCACAAGCGCGTGCGACACACACACTTTGGATTTCCCGCGCATCTCACGCAGACGTTTTCCCGTAACTTGGGGTGAAAATAACCACGCAAGTTTTTTTTTTTTTTTTTTTTTTTTCCTTCCCTTCCGCCCCATATTTTCAGCATCGGAGCCGCTCGGCACGTGCCGCGCTGCGCAGCGCAGTGCATGGAATGCGCCCCGCTCGTCGTCATGAAGATTCCAGACGTCAGCCGGATACATGGAGAACAACCTGACAGGACCACCACTACCACTCGCTGCGCCGCGCAGCACAGGGGGAAGTCTCGGGGGAGCAGGAGTAAGCGGAGGGGAGGGGAGGGGAGGTGGTGCGGAGAGGCAAGGCGCTATGCAGACAGACAGTCAGTCAGACCCGACGAGGCGGATGGCTGAAATCTACGCTGATAACCGAGCAGAGCAGCAGCAGTGTCGCAAGTGAATTCTGTTCCGGCATGCGGCCCATGCGGCCTCGTCCTCCCCTCCCCTCCGCCTCCTCCCCTCCTCCCCTCCGCCTCCTCCCTTCCTCCCTTCCGCCTCCTGCCCTCCGCCCCTCCTCTCCGCCATAAACAACCCTTCTTCGAAGACTAGACAAGCGCATGTTAGTGTTTCGGATCGGAACGGTATGTAGCCGATAATACGAAATCGGAAGGAAGCAGAAGCGGCCCAGCAGAAACAAACCTTCAGTTGTTCGATGGATTCGCCTGCTGTTTTAAACCGGAACAATTGAAGGTTTGTTTGGCTCCACACGGCTTCTTCTTCCACCCGATTGCGTATCGCCGACAAACCTCATTGACCAGCGTTGCTAGAAGAGTAGGCAATGAGTATCCCCAAAACGCAATGGAATAAAGCGGGCTGCATCTGCGCCTGCCCTGCCAACTAGGCGCGAATTGACGGCACTCCCTTAAAAGACGAACATTAACACATTGAGTGCGGGAGGTTTTTATTCCCTATGATTTAACACGGGAGCGTGACCATATAGTGGTGATGCCGCACTCAATGTGTTATTATAACAGTCGAGATAGCTTAAGTTGCACGGACACGTCGTCAGCGAGACTCCACATACAAAATGTGAAAATGGGCAAAGTGGGCCCATAAGACAGCGAGACCGGCGCTGTAAGTCGCGGAGCTTTCGCTCTCAGACAGTAAGGCGCGGCGGCGCGGCGGCGCGGCGGGACAAGGATTTGGACCGCACTGCATCTGCGCTGCTTCGCGGGCTATGAGAAATTGGTGAGGCCATTCCAGCAATGACCCCGAGGCCCGGCCCGGCCGGGCAGGGCAGGGACGGGCAGGGCAGGGACGGGCAGGGCAGGGACAGGCCTGGCGGGGCAGAGGGGTCCGCGATGTCCGCTTATCAAGCGACCTCCGACCCCGAAGCTTATATAACGGGGAGCGCCTCGGGCCCCGCGCCCCAGTTGGGCTGACACTTTGGAGCAGTGCGAGTGAGTGCGGAGGAGAGCGACCCCATACAGCAGCAGCGCTCGAGAGCGCGACAGGACAGGACTGTGTGTGTGTGTGTGTGTGTGTGTGACGTGAACGCGAGTGCCTTCCAGTGAGTGCTTCCAGCGAGTGCCCCGGCCAGGGAAGAAGGACTCCAGCGCAGCGGCGCGATGAGCGTCTCGAGGCTCGTGGCGGTCCTAGCGGCCGTCACGGTCGTCGCGGCAGGTGAGTGCCGAGAGAGTGCCGGGAGGGTTCCGGGAGAGTGCCGGGAGGGTGCCGGGAGGGTGCCGGTAGAGTGCCGGGAGAATGCCGGGAGAATGCCGAGAGAGTGTAGGTAGAGTACCGGGAGAGTACCGGGAGAGTGCCGGTAGAGTGCCGGGAGAATGCCGAGAGAGTGTAGGTAGAGTACCGGGAGAGTACCGGGAGAGTGCCGGGAGAGTGCCGGGAGTGCCAAAAAGAGAGAGTTCAAGATGGAGTGTGGGTGAGCGAAACTCGAAACTTGCATCACGCATCGTTGCGCGACTCCCGTCGAACCCTGCGCGACCCCATATTAGTCAAACCACGTATCGCAATTTTTGGCCATGTTTTGGAAACTGCATAATCATTCGACTGAGAATTTTTCGCACTGTCAAACAATGTATAGTCCCCATAAAATGATCAAAAACTGCGGTACGTGGTTTGAGTGGGGTCGCGAACCGATACGTGGTTTGTGTTGAGGACGAGGGATGTCAAAAACAGTAACTGACGATGTTACGGTCAGGTTACTGTACATGCATAGCTGCTTGAGTGGTAGGCTTTACGGTCCACGGCCTTGACTCCTCCAACTGTCGTGCGCCGAACCTCCTATACCTCCCAAACAACCAGATACCTGGTCAACACCGATATCGTAATTCTAACAACAAAAATAATTATCTTTGAAATACACGTATTTGATTGCCAGTGTCAGCTTTTCTGACCTCTTTGATGTGTCTGCTATTTCCCGATAGCATGTTGATAAGTCAGCTCATTAGCGACTTTAAATTCGCATTACTACCGACGCCACGGTCTGCGGACTTTATCTGCCCAGGGCAGCGACGGGCGCAGTGACGTATTGAACTCCATTCAAAAGAAAAACACGTCAGAATAGAAGTGTTTATGTATACCGCACTGTATAACGTTGCGAAGAAATCGGTTGCAAAGCAACTGCTTTGTATTACAGAGCATCCAAATGTTTCAGATCTTACAAACAATTTGCTTTCTGATACGAAGCATTGCTTCCTAAGGTTTTAACACACTGGTAAAACAAAAGCGTAATGGTAACCCCACAATGGGCGTTACCGAGGCGGAGCTAATGAGAGCGCCTGCAACACACTGGGTAGGCCAACCCGCCAAGCACGTGTGTGAAGTTGGCGGCCTACCCGCAGTGCCCAAGCGCAGGGGGAAGCAGGAATTGAATTTCTGGTACCCAAATTTTCGTGCCGTCACCCCCTAAAGAGTTCATTGTGGGGGCACCTTAACATAGCGCCTATCTTCAAGCGTACGAGTCCGCACGCCCTTTTTCAAGCGTACAAGGGCTCATGCGCTCCTTTCCTCCTCCTCCTATCTAAACGCATGGGGGGAATTGCCTTGAAGCGCAGTTGTACGCTTGAAGAAGGGCGTAAGGTCTTGTACGCTTGAAAAGGGCGTACAACTACGCTTTAGTTTTACCAGTGCAGTGTGGGCGAAAGTGAAGTTTTGCGGGCCTTGCCACTTGCCACCCTATAGGCCATGGCCCCGGCCATGGCACCTCAGAGTAAGATCAGTGAGGCAAAACCACACAGGGGCACGTGTTTATTTTTGCGTCACGCGGCACGCTAGAGTAACATTTGTCTTTTATAAAAGCCTCTTTTCCCTCTCTTCCGCCTGTCGCGCTCTTATCTTGAGCCTCCTACCTCATTACACCTCTGTGAGTCCCGCGTGGCCACTCAAAGCAGGCGCTGAAAAGTGCTACGGTACATGACCGAAGGGGAATATAAATAGCAAAATATACACAGTACGGCGAAAATATAGGTGAATTACTGGGTTACACTCGCGGAAATGCACCCAGAAAATCTGATCCTTGAATCAAGGATATTTTCCTTAATAAAATACAAGGAACTTTTTTTCCTTAACATGATGTTAAATACGTTATAAGGAATAATCTTTAAAACTGAGGAATAAAAAATCCTTGACTCAAAGAAAATTCCTAGAAATTGGGTTAAATTTTTCCTTGTAATTTTTTTTCCTTGAATCAACGCGTTTAGCCTTGTTTCAAGGATCACATTTTCTGGGTGTGTTAGATGAATTTGTGGCGAAATACCCCACCACTTCCAAACATGTTTCGCGCCAAAATCAGAGCGTGATCCACATCCTCCACAGACCAAAACATCGTGATTGGTGAATCGGTTCGTCGACCAATGGCGGGCGGGGCGGGCGGGGTGAGGATGCACAGGGACTCTGGGCTGGGCCGAGGGCCGGACGGTGACCAGCAGCGTCGACCAGTCTCCCCCCCCCCCTTCCCCTCGCGTCTGGTTTACAGCGCCATTAGACGCTGCTGAGACGAATCTATTCCAGGGCGCTCCGCCACGCCACGCCACGCCGCTAGCTGACAAGAGCGAAGGGCCCCTCTCGTCCGGGGATCGGGTGGGACTGGCAGACGCGGTGTGACGGGAAGGGTCATCTCCTGGCACGTGTCCGCAGTGTCACGTGTGACGGCCCTGCCGTGCTCATGGACGGACAGGTGACAGACAAGGTGACGGAGACGGGGACGGACACGTAAAGGGTACGTGACGAGGGGTCGACCACTTGGATATTCCATGTACACATTGAAAAATATTCCAAAAATATTCCAGATATTCCAACATATTCCAGTCCAAAAATATTCCTAATATTCCAAATATTCCAACATATCCTTGATATTCCAAAAATACTATCCCACATTTTCCTGATATTCCAGAAATATTGTTCTACATATTCCAAATATATTCCAGATATTCCAAAAATATTCCAGATATTCCAACTGGAATATATTCCATGTACACAAATATTTCAAGTGGTCGACCCCTCGGTACGTGACGGGAACGTGTCACTCAAGCCTATGGCCTGGACAAGCAGAATGTCAATACATCCCACGGACTCAAACGCAACGACAACAAAAACAACAAACAACAACGACGACGCACAACACCAACAAAGACGACGAACAGCAACAAATACAACAAAAAACAACAAAGACGACGAACAACAACAAATACAACAACAACAACAACAACAACAACAACAAAGACGACGAACAACAACAGAGACGACGACCAACAGTAAGACTGCAGAGTCAGTCAGATTGAGCCAGGCTGCAGCTATGGCTGCCGCTATGGCTGCGCCACGTCCAGCGGCTGAGTTATCTCGGGGGGTGGCGGTCAGCCAATGACACATGGGCCCGGCCCGCGGCGAGGCGATGCACCCGCGATGTTGCCCCACCACCGCCATGGACAGGCCCCACGACGGTTCGCCCCCGCGGCGCCCCCCGTCCCGGGAGTCTAGTCGCTTCTACCAGATTGCAGGACCGCCAGAGCAAAAGTTGCGCAGAACCCTTCGCGCCGAAGCGCAGCACACTACTTATTGTGTGTGGCTGACGGGACACACTGTACAATTTTAAGTCGTCACACACTGTTAAAAATCCCGTACCCCAATCCACAGATACTACGGTAAAATCCGTTTTGTTTGATTACGGAACAGCCGTATCTTAAAAATACGGTGTTTTCCGTGATCAATTCCGTAGTTAAGTTTCTGCAAACTTCGAAAAAAGTTAAATTAAAGGCAGTACGGTCATACGTACTACGGACGTCCCGTACCAACTAAAAACGGTCCAGACCTGGTAAAAAATTAACGGGAAAAACCGTAGAAATTACCGTGAAAATTTCTGGCAGTGCATTACGACAAAAGTCAGTGCTAAATTTTACTTTTAAAGGCTCGTCACATGACAAATGGTTTATCACAGTGTGACGAAAGATTCATGTCATGTGACGAACGATTCATGTCATGCGTCGAAAAATGCATGTCAAGTGACGAAATGTATGTCATGTGACGACTGTTTTATCACAGCTCTTGTGACGAAATATTTGTAGCAATATTTATCGTCGCATGACAATTTGGTTTAACAGTGCAGTGTCAACGCCTATCTATTAGGCAACACTTCTGCACGCGTTGTACTACCCCTGGCTGTCGCGCACAGGTGGCGTATTCCGCCGGTTTTCCGCTGCTTTTCTTCTAACTTTCCTGGTCGTCCCACACGCAAAGCGCGCTGTCTTTGTGAAGGAACGTAGGTAGGGTAGGCGGATAGGGCATGGGCGGCGGCACCCAGAGGTATTTCGTGCTTGTGCTCACAGACTGGAAAGTGAAAAGGGAATTACTTCCAAACCAGAACCTCCATACGTATGGGGCGCAGCGTGGGCTGCACCTTCAGGAGCGCATACGCTAGAGCCGAGGCTAGAGCCCTGCATCGAGCGAGCAGCGTGAGCAGAGCGCAGGGGACCGGAGACAGACCAGCAATGTTGGAAAAACCTACGAGAAAATGCTACCACTGTGAGAAATGTTTGTAAGAGTTACGGGAAAATTTTCCATGAGAAATGTCGTAAAGTTACGATATCATATTGTAAAATTACAAAATTTTAAGGACACTTGGTATCGACCTGTGTTTCCAAGTCAAGCACAAATAGGCTTACGTAAATTTACGATTTCGGTCGTCAAGTTACAACACCGTTTGTAAATCACAAATTACGAAAAAAGTCGTAAACTTACAGAGATATTTTTTACAGTGACAGTACGCCCTTTTAACTTGTCATACAGTGGCGCCCGTAATTTTAGATTACTGTCAAATCCGTATAGGATTTCTGTCCCACCTAGCGAAGTACGGCCCAAACCTTTACGGGCATTTACGGGCTGTACTGCACCACATGGTACACAGTAAAAAAAATCTTTGTAGATTTATGATAAATTTTGTAAATTACGATTTACGAAATATGTTGTAAATTTACGACGAACCTTTTTTGCACGCGAACGAATTTCATGCCGATATGTAGTGGTTGTAAATTTACGATTTGCAATTGTAAACTTACAACTGCACTTTGTGGAAAATTTTCCTGTAAACCTACGACTATTTTTCACAGGGTATTGCGAGGCGTAGTGCATAGTGCGGGCGTAAGAGCTCTTTTTTTTCCGCTCACTGCCGAGTGAATGACGAAAACAGCAAACACACATACACACGTACACACACACACACACACACACACACACACACACACACACACACACACACACACACACACACACACACACACACACACACACACACACACACACAACCTCATCATCGCACCGCCCTCGCAAATAGAGATAACTTTTTTTAAGGCCCCATAAATAAAGTTACTGAGATCAGAGCCTTTCAGTCGCGGAAGTGAGTACGGTCGTGCCGCAAGCGAAATTGTTTCATCGCGCTTTTCCGCCACTCCGCGCGCTCGACCCCACCACTCCTCCCTCCACCTCCCTCTCTCTAGAACGCAAGTGTGTGAATGTCGCACACTTGTAGGTGCGTGAGTTTCCATGTGAACGGACCCTTGTCTCTCAAAGTGTGTCAAAATTCCTAAGAAAAGTTCGCATATTTCCTCGTTCAAGTTATACAGAAATGGAAATTCGCACTCCAACAAGTGTGCGACATTCACACACTTGGGTTTGAAGTGTATCTCCCGTCCGTTGCCAGATTCGTGGGTGAAAAAAAAATTCCAATCAGGATTGGAAATGAAAGCAGATGATATTGAAATCTTATTCTAGCTGAAAATATCTATGGTGTTATATTTATTTTGATTATTATAGTTTAGAAGTGACCGTTTTGAAGTCTTATATAGTTGTATACACATGTCATCTTTTTCATTTTTATAACGTTTTTCCGAGAACGGGTAAAGAATGAGTAAAAATACAGTTAACGTAAAGTTTTTAAAAATTAGTGTTGGGGTTCTCGCTGAGTTGAATGGGTAATCGTTTAAGCTAGAGGGAGGAGTATAATCTGCATGGTATTGGTTTAACACCCGTCTGTCGCTAGTGCAGCTAGTGCCATTCGCTTTGTGGAAGAACTAGGACGTCATGAACAGGAGGAGTTCGGCAAAAGAAATGTCCGATCAACACGATTTTTGAACTGTAGGTTCGGTGTGTAATGATCATACGAATAGTGCGTTAACATTTGTTTTCTACCATGTTCTTTCAAATTTTTATTTATAAAATACTGTGCATGACTAGAATCAACAGGTCTCCAGCCATGGGGACAGGGAGTAGAGGAAGGGGGAGGGAGGGGGGCGCGAAGCGAGCGGCTTGGTATTGTTGGCTGGGGCCGCCGCCGGGGCACGGGGCAGGAGCAGGCAGGAGACACCGGAGACACCGGCGACTCTTCAGCCCCCTACACATAAAACTTCTGACCAGCCTCATGCCTCTCCACTCACTCAACACGACAGTACAAGCAAGATGACACATTTCTTTAATGTAGTTAAATGTTGAATTGTCTAAAATGTATCATCTGCTAAAAACACAAAAAATTCCGCAGGAATACGTCAGTGAGAGACAAACGAACATCTATGCACACTCCTCTACCACGAAGAGTTTGCCTGCTAGGCAGGCGTTTGCCTCAGAGAAGTGTGATTTCTTTTTGCCTCCGGCCACACTGCGTTCCTCCCCTACGGCGACGTGGGCAGCTGCGGGCCTAACGGGGAGCGGGGCTGGCTGTATTGTCTCAGACTGATTCACTCGTCATACTCTGTGCGGGTCCCCACCCCGCGAGTGCTTGCTCCTCCCTCCCGCTGGCCCCGGCCGGGCCACGGGGCCGACAGAGACGGAAGATTATAATCTGATAGACAGACCCCGAGGCGAGGGTCGCACCAGGTCAGGCAAACAGCACAGAGCAGCACAGCGGAGTGGAAAGAGCGTGGCCAGCCGGCCGGCCCGCAGAGCAGCGGCGTCGCAGTGTTTTTGGGGGGTCAGGGAGGAGAAAGGCAGTACTGCTGCCAGAAAAGTAGGCAAAAAGTAGCCCAAACACAGAGGAGTGAAGCGGGCTGCATCTGCGCCTGCCTAACCAGGCAACATGTATGCACCTGTGCTAGAGTGCTGCCTAGTAGGCCGGCGAATACGATGCAGCCCGCTTCACTCCACTGTGTTTGGGCGCCTTATTGCCTACTTTCCAGGCAACAATGGGAGAGGGTACGAGAGAAAGGCGTGGAGGAGGATGCCGTTAAACCCCTTGGCGCGGCCATAAAACTCATACAATGCCGTCGTAAAAAAATTGCGCGCGCGAATTTCAAACAGGGAGGAGGAGCGAGTGATAAGATTTGCTCTCGCGCCCCTCACCTCACGCTCCCTGTGCCCCCCCCCTCCCCTCTGCGCCAGAGGAATAAAGAGAAGAATGCTTGTTTCTAGACAGGCTTAACCGACGAATCCTGGATCAGGTACCAAACCTGGAGCAGAGTTTATCGGGGGCTCTAACAGCAGATTGTGTTGACCGAATTAAATTTAATTCGCACAGTTAAAAAAATTGGTAATTTTACTAGAGAGTTCCTGTAATGTAGTACAGACGTGTTGTGGTAAAATTTCAACACTAAGTCTGTAAAATTACAAGTTCGGTAGTTTTACAGAAAAGTACTGGTAAAGTTTACAGAAAACAGTAATTTTCGCTATTAAGAGTGGTAATTTTACCGAAAGCGGCAAAATTACAACATCTTTCCCGGACTAATACAGATGACATGGAAAATTACCATAGTATTGCGAATAGCACAACCAGTTATTCCCTGTAAAAATCACTCAATTCTTCTGTGAAACGGAAAGCATGATTTTTTCGGCAATTTATCACTTTTGTAGATCCAATAATGTAGGCATTTTTAAAGCTATTCCTAGTTTTACAGTTTACTGTATCTTGTACCCCAAAGGTTTGATCACTACGTAAGTGTTAGAGGTGTGCTCTGGGGGCGAAGAATCGGTTCGTGTTCATGTCATAGCGAAGCGGGATGAGTCCTGTCCGGGGTATTACAACAAAGTACATGCACTATGGTTTTACTTCCCACAATCTTGTGAAAGTACAAGATCCTACCGGGTAGATATTTTCCTGACGTCTGTACTTCTGCAAGATGCAACACGCAATTTTACCATACTTTGCATAGTAAAATTTTACAGAAAAAGCCTGTAAAAACTTTACAGAAAATATACCGGAAAGCATAATTCCACATATATTCTGGATTTCTTTTTACTAGAGTTCTGTAATTTTACAGACTATGGTAATTTTACAAGAAAATGTCTTGGCACTAACTATTCCAAGACTTTTTCTGTAAAATCTCTCCAATTTTTTTTAACTGTGCGGTCAACACCCTCGGCTGTTCGGTGCTAAGCAGGCAATAGGGCGCCCAAACACAATGCACGGTGGAACCTTCGTCCAGGTTTCCAAGCAGCCATAATTTTCTTATGGAGAAAATACATTGGAACACACTAAACCCTTATGCATGACTTTGGCATCGTTATGCACGATTTTATACAACCATAGTTATGCACAAATTTTTATGCATAACTATGCACACATTGTACATAATTATGCACAAATTTGTGCATAAGGGACGGAGTTAAGCATAGTTATGCACAAAAAATTGTGCATAGTTATGGTTGCGTAAAATCCTGCAAGGCTTATGCACAACAAAGTGCATAAGGGTTTAGTGTGAACGTCCTGGTTTTTCCGAAACTGCTTGGAAACCTGGACGAAGCAGGTTTTACAGTGTGGTGTAAGCGGCGTAAGGGAGCCGAGCCTGCTCTTGGAGACGCGGCGGCGAGTCGGCGAGGTACGGCTGTCAAGAACGGGCCGGAGAATGGAAAGGGGCGGAAAAGATTGGGATTGGGATTGAGGGGAGAGGGAGGGAGAGAGGGAGAGGGAGGGAGAGAGGGAGAAGGCGCGGCCAGATTGCGGATTTCGTGTCGATCCAAGGCGGCCGAAGCCGAAGGCATGGCGCACAGCTCTGTTGGAGCCCCCCGGGGGTACAAAGGGTCCAAAGGAAAGGGTAGAACGCTGCGCCTCTATAAGCCTGCCCGCCCCGCCCCGCCCCGCCCCGCCCCGCCCCGCCCCGCCCCGCCCCGCCCCGCCCCGCCCCGCCCCGCCCCGGCCCGCCCCGCCCCGCCCCGCCCCGCCCCGCCCCGCCCCGGCCTTGTCCGGTTCGACGTACGTACGGCCCCGACACGCGCCGCGCGGGGCCGGACCCCCAGGAGAAAGGGAAACTCAACTCGGCCAGTAACCGGCGATTTTTCTAATCCGAGGGGCCGGGGCCAGGCGCCCTCCGCGTTCACTTATTGCGATGCGGACGCCACACACTGAATTTTTATGTTCTACTTTATACATAGCTATGTTCGTCTATGAGCATGCATAACTTACGTAAAATATTTTTACGCATTTATGCACAATTTTTGCGTAGTTGTGTAAGAATTGATACATAAATCAGTAAGAAATTTTACGCAAACTATGCATGCGCATAGACCTACGTAAGCTTAGTACAAAATGGTACATAGTATTTCTATGTGCACCGCACCGCGCCGGTGGCCACGATAATTCTCCAGCTGGACAGGCACACCCCGGCCGTGGATGGAGAAGGAGATGTCCTTCTCCATGCCACGGCCAGGCCCAGCCATCCCTGACAACGCACGCTTAAAGCCTCCATCGCCATCGCCGGCCGGGGCGTGAGGGGCGGCACTCCAGAGCGGAGCGGTGTGACAGACACTATAAAAACAAAAAAAGTGTTAATAACGGTTAAAACCCGTTATTTCTAAGTACACGACAAGATTTTATTGTGAATTTTAGGGGGCGTGGCGCTGAATGTACGGTTGTTTTACCGTCTATTCCTAGTACAACAATGATGACGGTTTTAATTCTGTTTACGGTTTTGACAACTGCGGGTATATTTTTACAGTGTAAGAGGCCGATGCCGGGGCGCGGGAGGCGCTTATTGGCGTCCGGCGGGATCTACTAAACCGCGCGCACTGTCGCACACCTGTCCTGTGCGCACCTTCCACGCGACGGCGGCGGGAGGGAGACAGTAGGGACGCCCCCCGCCCCGCCCCGCCCCGCCCCGCCCCGCCCCGCCCCGCCCCGCCCCGCCCCGCGCGCGAGGAGGGGCACGACACGGTCTCCCACCAGACTGCCCGCCCGCCCGCGCGCGCACAGGGCGGCGGCGGGGCGGGCAAGGCGGGGCGGGGCGGGGGTGGGGCGCGCCGGCGAGGCGCGCTAGCGAGTGAGTGAAAGGAAAGGGAAGGGGATATAGAGGAGGGTGTGGGGCAGGCTTCCTCTACTCGCGCGGGCGAGGCGGCACCGGCCCGGCTCACCTCCTGCGCGCGCTGCGGCCCTGGCCGCTGCCCCCGCCAAACCGAGAGAGGAAGGGAGAAAAAAGGAGAGGGTTGGCGAGACGAGACGCCACGGCGGAGCGGAGAGCGGCCCAGCGAGAGAGAGGCTCCCGCCCGGCCCCACCCCGCCCGCACTCCTCGGCGCCGCGCCCGCCAACCCCGCCGCCTCCACGGTCCCCGTCACCGTCCCGCTCCGCCGCCGCGCCGCGCCGCCCCAGCCAGTCGAGGCGGGCCCGCCCCGCCCCGCCCCGCCCCGCCCCGCCCCGCCCCGCCCCCCTCGCGCCACAGCGCACGTACTCACACCGGCTGGTGGGAGGGAGGGGGGGTGGCGCACGGTGAATTGGGTTTATTGGTTTATAGGTAAAAGAGAAAAATGGAGACACTTTGCGCGAGGAAAAGCAAGCGGTACTTGAATAAATAAAAAAAATAAAATAAAATAAATATAATCAGAAAGGGGAAAGAGGGGAGGGGGGAGGGTAATAAGAACGGGAAGAAAGAGATTGCCACTACTGTGCACGGCAATCGCGGTACCACTGCAGTACGCTGTGAATGTCAATGGTCCACGTGCTGCGGCTCGACATATTCACATTCATATTCGTGGCCGCGTGCCTTTTTGGCATGAGCGGTTATTGTTTCTATGGAGAATAGCAATCTGCAAACAACCTCAGCGCGCGCACACCGAAACAGACAACCACACACCCCGATACAGACAACGGAATCCAGCGGACGAAATCCTGTGATATGGATGGGGGCGGCTCGGCTCGGCTGTCTGGCCTTGGCCCCCGGCATGTAGGCAGGCCCGCCGCACAGCGGTGCGCGGTTCCGCTGCCTACCTCCCAGGCGCCCCGCCCGTGCGGCGGAGGAGAAAGAGGAAAAGTCCCGGGAGACGGGAGGGGGAGGGGGAGGGGGCAGCGGGAGGAGGGGAGGGGAGGGGAGGAGGAGGAGGGGAGGAGGGTGGCAGTGATAGGCAGGGTCCCACTGCACTGCCCGGGACATGCCTGTTTGTTTGTCTCGATAATGAAGTCTGTGTGCTGAATTATTCTAGCCATACCGTCATTGCCACTCTCCCTCTCTCCCTCTCCTTCGTTGTGTGTATGTGTGTGTGTACCTTTGGGATGAAGATGCACAGAAGAGCAGATGTGAAGACCGAAGAGGGGGAGGGGGGAGCACAAAGCTGGCTGTTGTCATATACGCGAGGTCTAGCACCGCAGCGCCCGGGCCTCAGCCCCGCAGGCCCCAGCTCCAGCCCCACCCCCGGCCCGGCACCAACAAAACTTTTTGGTTGGGTCCCTCACGGCACGACCCAACCCTATGCTACCCATATTTCCCTCTCTGGAGGCTTCTTCCGGACAACAACGCGCCCGGCGGGAAAGAGAGGAGGGCTCGAAATTTATCAGAGAGGATTTTCCCGTCGGTTTCATCGATGATGATCTCCGTCCGTCCCTCCCTTTCTCCCTCCCTCCTTCCCCCCCTCCCGCCCTTTCTCCCTCCCTCCCTACCTCCTGTGATCCCTTCTCCACACATTCCCTCTCTCTCGTACCGTGAGGCGAGGCACCGTTGTGCGGTTCGAGGGCCGCTTCACGACACACTGCAGCCGACTGCCATGCATTAGCAGCATTAGTGTCTATCTATCCAACAGGCTAGCGGGGCGGGGCGGGGCGGGGCGGGGCGGGGCGGGGCGGGGCGGGGCGGGGCGGGGAAGAGGCAGATGCAGAGGCAGAGGCAGAGGAAGCCTGCGCTGCCTCACAGCGCGCCGCCGCCCGCCTTTCACGAGACTTTTCTCTAAATCATTTCCGGTTGACATGGGGAGGGGTGGGGGAGGGGGGAGGAGGGAGCGGGCTAGAGAACGCAAAGCAGTGGGAGAAGCACCCACCGCCGAGGCCGAGGCGTTCCAAAGGCATTCAAACTGTCGAGAGGCGATAACTTTTACTACTCTTGAGGGGGGGGGGGGGGGGAATTTGCAGGGTCACAAACTTTTGATTTTCCAGTGCTCTTTATCTAGAGGGGGAAACGACTACCAAATCCTTTTGCAGCCGGATTACACTGGAAACACAAACGTGATGAGCGTCACGTCTATTGGTGTGACCAGTTTTGTCACACCACGTAATGCGACCTAAATTTACGTCACACCATGTGATGCGACGCCAGCTCCACAGTATATACGGCATTTCACATAGAAGGTCGCATCACAAACGTCATCGAAACTACGGTCACACCAACATGATGCGACCTCTCCAGGGGTCACACTTGCAGGTGTGACGCATGTCACATTAGGTTTTCCACTGTACTGATTACCTGGATTACCCCCGAATTACGTTGCTTTTTTTTGGATTACCCATGGATTACCGCCAAATTACCCCTGTATGACCCCTGGATTACACTTGGATTACCTCTGTTTTGCCCCGGATTACCCTTGGATTACCTCAAATCCCCTCGGATTACCCAAACGGCTTACAGCCGGATTACCTTGAGCCGTTTTCCCCTCGTTGCTTCCCGCGCGGGCTGGCTGTGGCGGGGCGTGGCGGGCGTCGCGCCGTGTGTGTGTGTGTGTGTGTGTGTGTGTGTGTGTGTGTGTGTGTGTGTGTGTGTGTGTTTACTGGCTGGGCGCTGCCCCGAGGCCCAGCTCCTGCTCCGCACTGCTCTGCCTCTGTCCACTGGCGTGGCGGGGCGGGGCGGGGCGGGGCGGGGCGGGGCGGGGCGGGCAGGACAGGGCACTGACCCACGAGAGTGCCGGGCGGACCGCCTGCTGTAGCGGACAGGACGGCGGACCCACACGCTTCTACTCGAGTCGCATGAGGACCGTCGCCACCTGCGCAATGGAGGGAGGGCCGTGAGGCCGTGATGGGCATGGAGCGGAAAACACACACCAGCGTGGCGGGTCTGCCTATATTCCACGGGGCTAGGGCCCCAAAAACCGTGTTCTTGATTTTACATATGTTCTTCATTTATTTAAATGCAATGCGCTTGTTTTAAGAGCGCGGGATTGTAACAACCAAAATCAAACCAAGCGCATTGCATTTGAATAAATCAAGAATATGAAAAATCAACATCTTTGAACTGATATCAAGTACGCGCTTTTCTGGGTGCACTGCCTTCCAAGTGTTAGATTGTCTTCACCCAGAAAAGCGTGTTCTTGATATTAGCACAATGTTCTTGATTTTTCATGTCCTTGATTTATTCAAATGCAATGCGCTTGGTTTGAGAACAAATTGTGGTTGTTACAATCCCATGTTCTTAAAAAAAGCGCATTGCACTTGAATAATTCAAGGACATGAAAAATCAAGAACACGGTTTTCTGGGTGTTGGATTTCCAGAGGTGTCGACATAGTCCACTAGGACCACGCAGTAAACAAATGCGACTCGTTAGGGTGCCACTTCCCCCCGCACCCCGACGACGACGTCCTCATTCCTCGCGGAAGACTCTACTTGACCGGGCCGGCAGTGATTCGGTCACTGAGTCCGCGTACACGGTACGCCCCTCGCTTCCTTCCTGACTGGTAACTCTGCGGCGGGGTGTGGCGGGGTGTGGCGGGGTGTGGTGGGGCGTGGTGGGGCGTGGTGGGGCGTAGCGGGGCGTGGCGAGGCGTGACGGGGCGTGGTGGGTGGGCGCGGGGCGCGGGTTGCACTCCTGAATCACGGCCTTGTAACGCCTAGCCCCCTGGCCTAAAGGGCCTCGGCCCGCCCCACCCCGCCCCACCCCGCCCCGCCCCGCCCCGCCCCGCCCGGGATGTGGCGTGTGCCGGCCGGGCCGGCGCGCCGGATGCTGACCACAGCTGCAGGACATCGATTCTCATTCTCGCCCGGTCCAGGAAGCCGTGCTTCTTCTCGTCCTGCCCGCCCCGCCCTGCTGTCCTGTCGAGATGAGACAGAGGCCTGAGCATGAGCAGCAGGGCGAGCAGGAGGGACAGCAGGAGGGTCAGCAGGAGGCCGGAGGGGCTAAACACACCGGAACTGCCAGATACATATGGGATCAAACAATACGCAATAGTACGCTTGGTGTGCCTACTTTACGAGCCTGACGGCGTTTGGGTCTTTTTTTTTCTGACCGTGACAAAAATGAAACGAAGACCTAAAGCGATTTGGGGCAAGTATTCACGAAAATTACGAGTGTTCGGTTATCTGACATATTCGTCGATAACCACTACAGTGACTGATTTTAATCGTTCGTACGCGATCGGTCTCGTCACGAAATTTAACGTAGGTTATTCCGTTTATTATTTGGGATTACAGTGATTATAGGAGGAACAATAATTTTCTAAAGGGCATACTAGGATGATGGAGGTGGTTGGGGACCCTCCCCTGGCTGGGGGAGGGGGTGCAGTTCTGGATACCCCATTTCCCCCCGCATCATCGCCCGGCACACAACACCACGATGTGCGACACAGTTTTGAGCTCACCGCTTTTTGTCTTGTGTGCTCTCTGCCCCGCAGCTCACTCAGTGTGCCTATAGTCTCCGAAATAATATGAAAAAGAGACAGGGGGGAGGAAGGGGAGACGTGGAGTGGGGAGTGGGGGGGGGAGGGGGAAGGGGGAAAGTGAAAAGAAGCAGGGGGTAGTGAGGAGGAGGAAGACAGCTCCGACATGGCAGCGCGCTGCTGTGTAGATAAGTGGAAAGGCAATATTTGCCACCAAGCCCCGCTCCGCCCCGCCCTCTACAGATGCATCATCGTTCTTTCTCACGGCTGAATGGCTGTGCCAACGATGATAAACACAGCAATATCGGCCGCCGCGCCGTCCGCAGGGCCCCACAGGACCCCACAGGGCCCCACAAGCCCCACAGAGCCCCACAGAGCCCCACAGGGGGCGCTCATTACCCGCACAGAGCCTAATCTATTTACCGCAATTTTCTGCGGGGAATTTTTCTAACCGCTCACTCCCCCAACTCTCCCTCTCTCTCTCTCTTTCCTTCCCTCTATCTCTCTCTCTCTCTCTCTCTCTCTCTCTCTCTCTCTCTCTCTCTCTCTCTCTCTCTCTCTCTCTCCCTCTCTCTCTCTCTCTCTCTCTCTCTAAGTAATTTCGGCCCGGCCTGACGTTTACGCTCTCTTGTCGGCAGGCCCCGCAGCTCTGTCCAGCTCAGATAAAGGCGCGCCCAGGTGCGCCGCTTACTGCAAACAAGGTACAGTATACACGCTGCGGTACGGGTGACGCGCCCGCCTCAACCGGCTGGAAGTGTGTGAATGTCGCACATTCAAAGGTGTGTGGATTCACACACCTAGAAACGTGCCGGCCTTTACACTAAAGGATGCGAACGGAGAAAAATGTCGTTGTTGGATCTACCTAGTACACTAAGAAATTTTTTGATCTTTCGCTAATAATATTGTTTCGCTCTGAGAAGTTAAGAATTATTTCTTGCTGATTTTTATTTTGGTGTTAGTTGTCCGGTATATTGACATTTTAAAAAGTGCATGTGTATTTTTTTTGCAACACTTAGAAAATGTTTTTACACCATTATGTAACTGTAACAAAATCGCCAAAAATTAGTTACAAAACTTTGTTTTAAAATTCTTATAAGACTGTTACGAACTCTTTTAGAGTGTTCTTTATGTCATCTACACTGCTGCCCTAGCGGGGCATTTTTATAAATCCCCTAAGCAAAGAGGTGTTAGTATTCCAAAATTAACCCATCACTGTTATTCGATTCATGTGACGTCACATTCTTTTCTCTGTAAAAACTGTCACATTCGTTTGGATGTAAGTGTCACATTCCTTTGAATGTGACTGCCGAGTTAACGGTGCTTTGTCCTGTCGATTCACATGACAACAAATGTGACATCATATTATAACGAATGTGACAGCTTTTACAGTTAAACGAATGTGACGTCACAGGAATTGAATAACAGTGATGTCTTGGCCTGGAACGTTATTAACTTATTTTTCTACGTGCGGTCCGATAACCGATCGCTGACGGGAGGCCGTGCCGCCGTGGCTATTCCTTATCTACAAGCGGCCAGTGGAGCAAACTGCCTGCCAAGCAGGCTGTCTGTGAAGGGCTGCTCCGCCCCAGTCTCCCGCAACCTGCTAACGAGGGGTCGTCAACTCGTATATTGCTTCGTACGCGATGGCTATGTCACCTGTATATTACCTATATATTACCATATACCGGGTGTCCCAGAGAACACACGGCAGTGTTGCGGGTCTGCCTACCCACTCCGGCCGTAAGGCGCCATAGCCCCTGCAGCTCTGGCGACTATGCAATCCCGCAACACTGCCGTGTGTTCTCTGGCACACCCGGTATTACCACAATTTCGCCTCTATATTACCCCTATATTACCATATATTACTTTATGCTATTTTATATTACACAATATCACCTATATTACTGATAATATAGGTATACTACCTCGTACACGGCTAAGGGGAGTTGACGACCCCTCGCCTGCTAACGCTTGCTAACCTTGCCCCCGCCTTCCTCTCCCGTGTTGCAGAGACTGATAAAATAAGTAAATTTAAATACAGCCCCGGCACCACGTACCAGTACCGATACGAGACGCTGACGGAGACCCGGGTCGCGGGCACCGGCCCCGCGGCCTCCAGACTGCACCTGTCTGCCTGGGCCGAGATAACCCCCATCACCCTCTGCGACTTCGTGCTCAGGGTAAGTCTCATACGGTTAAGAGGGCGTGGGGAGAATGACCTCAGTGGGAGAATCACGAAGTCATACAGCGAAAGTCTCCCTATATTACTGACTGCTTCCCCAACTGCGAGTTATCGATTAGAGTTATTTGAGGGTCTGCCTATACTGCCGGGACTATGGCGACATGCCAAGGCAGCCTCATATAGGCCTTAAAACCCTTCATGACTCAGGGCAAACCGACATGAGCCCCGCCCGAACCTGAGCCCGGCAGGCTTCAGAGGCGACCTGGGCCAGATATGAGTCCAAGAGGTTGGGGTACCGAGGTCTGTTCCCAGGTTCGGACTGATGTCAAGCTTGAACCTAGGTGTGGTCCTACGCGTCCCGGGCTCAGGTTCGGGCGGGGCTCATGTCGGTTTGCCCATGACTCACTGTAAAGTGTATACGCATATATGCGTTGATTGCATGGGAGAGTGAACAACGCACATTAGCATCACACTGGGTTACATATGCCAAGATGCGTCGACGTTTACAGAAAGCCTTCCCCCTTCGTTCGACCTATGAGTGTAAAACTTCACACGTCCAAGCATGCTGGTTATTGTGACGATAACACCAAGTTATTCGAAAATTCCCGCATTTCCTTGCGGAGACCGGGACCATCTGCTGCGATGATTAGCATATAGTCAAAACAGCGGCCTGTTCTTGAAGCAAGTAGTTTTTCCCGTCGGAGCTCTGAGCGCCGGCGCGTTATGCCCTACGAGCCCCCCCCCCCTCAGGACCATGCATCATACCGTGCGAGGGCCACCCTGCCCCGCCGCACCGCCGCCGTACGTCAACATGGAAAGCCGCGCGCGTTAACAACGCAAGGCCGGGAGAACGATTACACCCCACCCCAGGGCTGCTAATGCTTCACCCCCGGCCCGGCCCTCCCCACCCCTCAGCTCCCGCAGTAGTCCGGCCTTGATACAGACAGCCCAGAGAGAGGGAGAGAGGGGGAGAGAGGGGGAGAGAGAGGGGGAGAGAGGGAGAGAGAGGGAGAGAGAGGGAGAGAGAGAGAGAGAGAGAGAGAGAGAGAGAGAGAGAGAGAGAGAGAGAGAGAGAGAGAGAGAGAGAGAGAGAGAGAGCTGCGGCAATCTCTCTGTAAACTAGATAGCAGGGGCCAGGCCAGTCCAGGGCTCGGCCGTTCGTGGTCGAAAAAAAAAACCAACAAAATAAATAAATAAACGGAATGAACGCCACAGGCAGGCAGGCAGGCGCGTGGGAAAGGAGGCGTGACCCATAGGTTTTACCTCTCATTCACGCGCCCCCCCTCCCTCCCCCCCCCCCTCTCTCTCTCTCGTATTCACACACCTCACTCCCGGTAAAAGCGACTGATGAGAGGATTCTGTTTTAATTAGAGATGAGAGTAATTATTGACCAAATACGTCAATATTACAAACAGTTTTATCCACATGCTTCGATTATTTTATTTTCATTTGCAATTTAACAGGGCGCGTTCGTATCGTAAAGTCGGGCGATTGCAGTGTGGATATAGTATAGAGAATGATAATGAGGGGGAAACTATTTCGACTCGGTTCGAAATCCTCTGCTGTGCACATTGAGCGCGGCGTGGCCACTTTATGGTCACGCTCTCGCGTGCAACTATACGGCACTGACTGGTGCTGATTTTCGTGTTCCAGCTGCGCGATGTCGAGCTGCTGGAGTCCAGCCCGGACGACGCCAGCGCCCGGGAGGCGGCCGCCGGCGCCGCGGACTTCAAGAAGGAGCTGGAGGCGCGGCCGCTCCGCTTCGCCTTCCAGGACGGCGTCGTGGACGAGCTGTGCCCCGCGCAGGGGGACGCCGTCTGGGCGCTCAACATCAAGAGGGGCGTGCTGTCCGCCTTCCAGAACGCCATGCCCGACTTCAGGATCGACTCGACTGTGTACGAGGTGGGTGCTGGGCGCGAGACTCGTGTCCATACAGATACGTCAGTGCTAGGCACAAGGGCACAGGTGAATTCATTCGCCTTAAGCCGCCCCCTTTCCCACCCCCGTTTTAGGGCAACTTACTGCCAATTTTTCTGTCATCACTACACTCTGAAAAGCTTACGGTGATTTTCACTGTAAGCTACGGTGAATTGTCACTGTAAGCTACGGCGAATCAGGGTGCATCACAGTAGCTTACAGTGACACTCACCGTAGCGTACGGTGAAAATTCACCGTGAGCTACAGTGCTGCAGGGTTCACCGTAGCTTACAGTGAAAATCGCCGTAAGCTTTTATTAGTGTAAGCCAGCTGCGGCTGCATCGGGACACCGCCACACCACGCCACGCCCGTATATCGTATGAACGGCCGGCGCGGGGCCGGGGCGGCGCGTGCCCGCCTCTCCGCCCGCGAGCTAAAATTGTGATAAGTTGTGGAGACGTCTCGGGCGGGTCTCCCCTCGGAGTGCGGCGCGCGGGGCGGGGCGGGGCGGGGCGGGGCGGGGCGGGGCGGGGCGGGGCGGGGCGGGGCGGGGCGGGGCGGGGCGGGGCGGGGCGGGGCTTTGGGGCGGCACGGGGACGCGAAAGGGCAGGGGTCGGGGAGGCGCGTCGAGTGGGAAGGGGCGTAATTTTATGGACGACCCTTGATAAAAATTCAGAGTGCGTTGCCTGGTAACTCTGACGCGGCGCGTGTCCCTCTCGCACCCTCTCTCCTTCTCTCTCCCAAATAACTCCCCTCTCTATCTCTCTCTCGCTCAGACGGACGTGACGGGCACCTGCGAGACGCACTACGCTCACGACGGCGTCCGCGACGACAACCTGCTCATGACCAAGACCAAGAACCTGGCGGCGTGCGCGCACCGCATGGACCACTACCTGTCGGTGCAGTCCACGCACTACACGTCCGGGGGCGCGGCGGGCGCGCTGCCCCTGCTGCGGAGCAACCACACGTGCCGCCTGGCGCTCAGCTACGGCGGCCACCTCCGCGAGGCCGTCTGCACCGAGATGCACGTCTTCCGCCCCTTCTCGTCGGGTGACTCCGGCGCGCGCACCGACGTCACGCAGAAGCTCACGCTCGTGCAGACCGTCACCGCCGAGGGCACCGGCGCCGACGCCGACGCCAAGGACCTGGCCGCGGAGCACCGCGGCGGCGCCCAGGACGCCGCCGAGGCCGAGATCGCGCGCCGCACCACCCTGCTGTTCGAGCACGAGGCCCCCGCCGCGCCCGAGGGCGCCGCCCCGCTCGAGGCCGTGACCCTCACCCTGGCGTCGCTCGCCGCCCGCACCCAGGACGGCGTCGACAAGGAGTCGGCCGCCATGTTCGCGCGCCTCGTCGCCGACCTGCGCGGCCTCAAGCTCGACGACCTGTCAAAGCTGTTTGACAAGACGGAGGACACGTAAGTAGCAGTAGTAGTAGTTGGTCCTCTCTTCTCACAAAAAAAAAGCAAAGGTGTGACATAACACTTTTTAGGGGTGGCTACAATTATTGAACGGCAATGCCTTGCAAAGGCGGTTCAAAGCCTCTAAGGATGATAAAAGTTAATGAATTTGGCGGGTGAAAAGGCATTATTAACTTGTCACGGCTATGAAAAGGTGCGATAAGTAAGACCTTTGTCGAAATATAAATCAGTAAAAATTTAGTTAAAACTCTAAATAACGTTTTTTTTCCTGCGAAATTTCCACATTGGCTAAAGTCAATAAAGTTATAAGTGACGGATTTTCAAAGTATGATTCTTAATAAAGGCTCGTCTCTAGTCTTTGGTCACAAAAAATAACATTTTCCTCTAGTCTTAAGTCGATAATAAAATGTAAAACATTTGTCCCGCGCTCCGCTCCCGCGCGGCAGACGGCAGCGCCGCTTCCTGCTGGACGCGCTTCCGCTGGTGGCCACCGCCGAGTCCCTGGAGGCCATGCTGGCGCTCTGGCGCGCCGAGGAGCTCTCGGGCCCCGAGATGGACTCGTGGCTCGCCGCCATTCCCTTCCAGGCCCGCGCCAAGCCCGAGATGATCACCGCACTGCTGGTGAGTATACCAGTCCTGCCTGAAAAATAGGCAATAAAGCGCCCACCCACAGCGGAGTGATGCGGGATGCATACTAGGCAATATGCACGCACCATTGCTAAGGTGTTTTGCCTAGTATGCAGGCGGAGCTGCAGCCCGCTTAATCCGCTGTGTTAGGGCGCTTTATTGCCTGCTTTTCTGCGGCAGCACTGGGGAGTACGCAGCGCAGTAGAGCGCTAAGAAAAAATTACGGACAGTGTTGCCCGATAAGTAAGCAAACATTCCTCACGAATACACCGGTGTGAGGCAGACGGGTGTCTCCGCCTGCCTACTAGGCAAACTCTCCACACATGAGACAACGTTTTGTTCGTGGGAAATTTTGCCTACATATCTATTTGGCAACACTGGGTGAATTTCACTCGCCCGGTAGTAGGCCGTCAATTGTGACTTGGTTCTCTCAAGTCAAGTCAAGTCAAGGTTGTAGGCCGACCCGGCGCGCACGGCCGCGCTGCGGGCGTGCCTACCCGCCGGGCGCCCTGCTCACGGTCCCCTGACCTCAACCTGTTGCAGCCCCTGCTCGACGGCCTGCCGCGGCCCCGCGCGCTGCTCGCCGTGTCCGCCCTGGTGCACCGCGTGTGCGAGGGCCGCGCCGACTGCCCCGCCGAGGTGACCGAGGTCGCCGTGGTGGTGAGCCGGCTGGAGCGGCTGCTGGGCGCCGACTGCCGCGCGCTCGGCCGCGGCGAGACCGACATGGTGCTGCTGGCGCTGCGGGCGCTGGGCAACGCGGGCGTCGTCTCCAGCCAGGCCGTGCTCGCGCGCTGCTACGAGGTACGTGTCGCACGCAAACCCGCAAGCTCATAAGCGTCGATGCCAGTGCAAGTGTGCAGATGAGAATGCAGCGCACATGCAGACACAACTACAAGTGTGAGACGATCACACACTTACGAGTGTGCGATAATTACAAATCTGGGTTCCCCGAGTACTTGGTTCTCATTTCCCCATAAGAAATTTTGGTTGATGGAACGTTGTTTCCACGTGGAACAATCACGTGGATTCCACGTGGATCTGGACGAAAATTGTCACACTTTTCCGCGACTTTTCGACGTTGATGTAAGGTGGGATCCACGTGTTCGCCAATTGTTAAATTTTACTTGCTTCTGAGCATTGGTGTCAGAAATCATGAAAAATATGCATTTACTTATTTTACGTTCGCACGTCCTACTAACTATAAGCAACTTACAAACTTTGAGTTTTAAAAACTAACTCCCCGCCGTGCTCTTGCAGAGCACGTCCAACCCGCTGGAGGTGCGTCTGGCCGCGCTGCAGGCGTGGCGCCGCGCGCCCTGCGAGTCGCACCCCACCGCCGCCTTCCTCAAGCTGTACACGGAGCAGCGGCTCGACGTGGAGCTGCGCGTCGCCGCCTACCTCGCGGCCATGCGCTGCCCCTCGCCCTCCACCCTCCGCGTCGTCAAGGACGTGCTGTACGCCGAGGAGGTCAACCAAGGTGAACCCACACACACACACTCACCCTAAACCGAGTGGTCCTTCATTGTAAATTCATGCCTACACCGATTTGTCTGACTTTTTCTTGATTTTTTTCTTATTTTTTGCTGATTTTTTCACTGCTTATTTTAAGGTTTACAGTGAATTTTTTGAGTCCTAAGCACAGTGATATGATTTTATCGCTGCTCGTGCCTACTAGGCAACCCTTTGGCACATGTGTGAATGAATGTTGCCTAGTAGACAGGCGCTTAGGCAGTCTGCTTTGGCCACCGTTTTCTTGGGCACTCCTGGACGTCTGCCCGTGTAACCCGCTGCTCTAACCCCCGCCCCGCCCCGCTCTGCCCGTACAGTGGCCTCCTTCGTCTGGACGCACCTGACCAACCTGCAGGAGACGGCCAGCCCCTGGAAGCAGAGCCTGCGCGAGCTCGTGGAGAGCGACTTCCTCAAGAACAAGTTCAAGACGGACGCGCGCAAGTTCTCGCGCAACTACGAGGGCTCGCTCTTCTTCGACAAGATCAACGCCGGCGTCACGGCCGAGAGCAACGTCATCTTCTCGCCGCAGTCGTACCTGCCGCGCTCCGCCAACCTCAACCTGACCGTCGACGTGTTCGGCGAGTCCGTCAACCTGTTCGAGCTGGGCGCGCGCCTCGAGGGCTTCGAGTCGGTCGTGGAGGGGCTGTTCGCCAAGGGCGGCGCCTTCCCGGACGAGGGCGTGCAGGCCATGCTGCAGAACCTGCGCAGCGGGCCCAGCCCCACGGCCGACGCGGAGAACAGCATCGCCAAGCTGTCGAGCGCGTTCGACGCGCGCCACCGCCTGCCCCAGGAGCCGCACGGCGAGCTCTACGCCCGCGTGTTCGGCAACGAGATGCACTACACCCGCTTCCACGGCCTCCAGGAGCTCGCCGAGAGCACCGACTCCTTCGCGTGAGTCGTCGAACCAATATCGAGATCAACTGAAAAGCTTTCAAAGCTGGGAGCGCGAAGCTGATAAAATGACGAAACTTTTCACAGACATCCAATGAGGACGCTGATGGCTCTGCTGCGCCGGTCCGAGGTGGACATCACCAAGTCCTTCGTGTTCCTGGACGCCGCCTACACGCTGCCCACAGTGTCCGGCATGCCCCTCGAGCTGACCGCCAACGGGTCGGCGACCCTCGGCCTGCAGGTGGGTGGTGACGTCACTCGGTGGCATAAGAGTTCTCCCGGGTGTCTCCCCGCTCCCATCAGGGTTAATCCGAATGCATAAGAGGGGAAGAACGTCTTATGGTTATATCTCAGGACGCAGACAGAACAAAATTTTCGTCACGACAACCAAAGTATTATTCTCTGCGCTGGGAGTAATCCAAGAAGCTAACCCAAGGGGAGATCAGAGCGTCGTCCGGGTTCACATGAGGGGAGCAATCGGGTGCACGAGGACTCCCTGTCCCAGTCGTTTCTCCCTGGTCGCTCACCACCCGAGGGGGAAACAACTCTGACTTTTGGTGTACAAACGTCACGAATTTTGTGAATTTTCGTGAAGTTTTCTAAATTTATCTGAATTTTTCTGATATTTTTAAAATTTTTCCTGAATTTTTCTAAATTTATCTGAATTTCTCTGATTTTTTATTTTTGATTTTTTTGAATTACGAGGTGTACACAAATTTCAGAGTTGTTTCCCCCTCGTCACCACCCTGCCCTCGTGCCCGTGCCACAGGTCCGCGGCCGCCTGGACCTGTCCGAGATGCTGAGCCGGCGCGCCGCCCTGGTCGAGGGCCGCGTCGCGCCCTCCGCCGCCCTGCAGGTCGTCGCCAACATGGGCGTGAGCGCGCACGTGACGCGCACGGGCCTGCGCACCGTCAGCACGCTGCACTCGAGCACGTACCTGGACGGGCGCGTGCGCGTGGACGGCGCGCGGCTGGTCGAGGTGTCGCTGCACACGCCCCGCGAGCGCGTCGACGTGGTGGAGGTCACCTCGCGGCTCTACCTGCTGCACCGCGACCGGCCCCGCGAGCTGGCCGGCATCACCGAGGACCGCGAGGAGACGGAGGGCTGCACGTCGGCCGCGGCCGCCACCGTCACGGGCTTCCAGCTGTGCGGCGCGCTGGCCTACGCCAACGCCTCCCGCTTCCCCGACGCCCCCTACTTCCCGCTCACCGGCCCCTTCAACCTCTCCGTCGGCCTGCTGCGCACCGACACGTTCGACGCCTACAAGTTCATCTACAAGCTGGAGCACGACCACCCGACGGACGCCTCGTGAGTACCCATAGGATAGGCAATACGTAGCCTACCATGCCGCCCCAGCTGCTGGACCTTCCCATATAGGACTGCAAGACGATTTGGCGGAAATTGCCTTTCATACATTTAAGTGAAGCCAAGAGGGCGGAATCGACGCCAGCCTACTGCTCGGAAAATTCTCCTCACTCTTTGCCTACTAGACAGACGTGTATTGCCTACTTATCCGGCACTTGCCCCACGCGCGACAGCAGAGTGGGCGCGCCCGCCTCGCACAGCTTTACGTGGGCTGCTGCTTATTGCCTATTCTCCCGGCGGCAGCGACACTATGAGGCAGATGACATATTGCGTACCTGTCTCCTGCTCGGCACGCAAAACGAGTGAGAAACGGCACGGTGCTCTATTTGAACTCCCGCTCCATGCAGGGCAGCAGGTTTATTAGACCGGGGGTGGGGGGGGGGGGGGTGACAGGGGGTGACGCTCACCGGAGGGCCGAAAACTCACTTTCAGCGACAAATAGATGCGTATTATTCAGGGGCGCTGAGCAGTCCAGCCAGCAGCGGTCTGTCCGCGCGCTCGGCCCGCCCCCGCCGCCCCCACCGTCCCCGCCGCCCCCGCCGCCCCCACCGTCCCCGCCGCCCCCGCCGCCCCCGCCGGCCCCGGCCCTCTAATCCAATCGAGCGGTACGGGGGCTGCGCGACTGCGCAGGCTGTCGGAGCGTCTGGCTGTCCTGCCAAACTGACAGATGGGGTAAGAGGCGGTGGGGTAGGAGGGGTCCGTGCTCCCCCCCATCGGCACCGCGCCGCGACGTCTGCTGTTGCGCCTCCGCCCCCACCCCCACCCCCGCCCCCGCCAGGGGCGAGTCAGGCTAGCGCCCCACGACGGGACCCGTGAACAGGCGCAGGGACTGTCACACCGTGACAGGAACGAGACCGGACCCGAGAACAGGCACTGTCACAACGTGTGACAGGGCTCGAACTCAACGGGGATCCTTTTCCGCGTAACGTCACTCGCCATCGCAGCATGATGACACCCCTTTACGAAAAAAATTAACCCAGATATTGTCATCCAGTGATGACTTAAATTTTTACAGTGCATCTCCTCAATCCTCGGGTCTGAGTTGGATTTTCCGGCTTTGCGAGTGAAAAAGCTGGCACTACTGCTGTCTGGGGCACTGTAAAATTTGAAGTCGTCACATTACGAAAAAGTCAGTGGTAAATTTTACCTTTGAAAGGTTCGTCACATGACAAATGGTTCGACACAGTGTGACGAAAGATTCATGTCATGTGACGAAAGATTCATGTCAAGTGACGAAATGTATGTCATGTGTGACGACTGTTTCATCAGAGCTCTTGTGACGAAATATTCGTAGCAATATTTATCGTCACATGACAATTTGGTCTAACAGTGGGGTGGGGGTTGGGGGTGGGGGGTGGGGGATCTTTCTCTCTCGCACAGTATCGCCAAAATACATCATTGAGTTCGCCCGCGCCCGCGCGCTCGCCATGCCAATTGAATATTGCCCACTTTCTGACACGACGGGGGGAAAATCTCGCAGCGGGGAAGTGCCGAGGAGGGTGGACGTCACCGCGGCGCGTCACGCCTGCGCCGCGCTGACGTCATCGACTTGACCTGCTGCTATCGCGTCCAGGAGGACGCTCCCGTCAGCGCCCCACCCCGACCCGCCCCGCGCTAATTACATCATGATGACGCGGAGTACACGCCCGGGGGCGGCAGCCGCCCCCGCCGCCCCAGCCGCCCCCGCTGTCACTGCCGCGAGGCCCCGCGGGCTGCGGGGGCGGCGCGGCGCTCGACACAAGTCTCATCTCCGCGTCGATTACTATCTCACCCGAGGGGTACCAGCTCTGAAATTTTTTGTACGATTGAATTTGTAAGATTCAGGAAAATTCGGAAATATTCCAAAAAATCATAAAAATTCAGAAAATTCCAAAAATTGTGAAAATTTTTGGGAAATTCAGAAACATTTACAAAGAATTCTGGAAAAATATCGGAGCAAAGATTGCAAAAAAAATGCGTAAAATTCAGAACAATTCATAAAAATTCACGACATTTGTACACCAAAGTTCAGACCTGTTTCCCCCCGATCTCACTCTTGCTCGTCCTCTCTCCGCCCCGGCCCGCAGGACGCCCGTCTCGTGGTCGGCCACCTTCGACACGCCGGGCTCCCGGGTCAGCCGGCGGCTGCGCGGCTCGCTGTGGCTGGACGCGCGGCAGCTGAGCGCGCGCGCGCAGCTCGCCACGCCGTGGGCCGCCCTGGAGGCCAGCGCCAAGGCCAACCTGGCGCGCGACAAGCGCTCGCTGGACGTGACGGTGGCCAAGGACGGGCGCGAGCTGCTGGCCCTGGCCGCGTCCTGCGTGCAGACGGCGGCCGCGGGCGGCCAGGCGGGCAGCCGCCTCGAGCCCACCATGACGGTGGCGTGGCAGCGCCGCCCGCTGCTCGACATGCGCGGCGCCGTCAGCTACGTCAGCAACGCCAAGTACAGCGCCGACCTGACGGTGGGCGGCCTCACCGACAAGCCCGTCGCCCTGTCGGCCGACCTCAGCCGCAGCGGCCACAAGTGGGACCTCACGGCCTCGGCGCGCGCCGCCGACCTCGGCCTCGAGGCCGGGCTCCAGGGCAGCGCGCGCTGGTCGCCGCCGAGCGTCGTCAGCGCCAAGGTCACCGCCAACTACAAGCTCGGCGGCGCGGCCAAGGCCCACGACCTGGGCCTGTCGGCCAAGTACCAGAGCAACGACAAGGGCGCCCTGTCGAGGAGGAGCGCCTCCTTCAACCTTCAGGTGAGGCACTCTGTGTAACTTTATCAACATTACTGCAAAGGCCATCTATGATAAAAATTAAACATTGTCGACAAAAATGATATGACGCGTCAGAATGTCACCTCACATTGCAGTGTGTAAATTTCCTACTGTATCTTGATTCCTATCAGACATCCATGCAACTTTTAAAGTGTGAATTTTCTTAAGAATTTCACCCACTTGTAGAGACAAATGCGAGAGTAGAAGTTGACACCCGGAGCTCCCTAATGCCCCTCCCTTCTCACAGATGTCGCAGTGGCCGCAGTACAACGTGGTGGCCTCGCTGGACGCGCAGCGCGCCGACCGCTACTGGGAGAGCAGCCAGCAGCTGGGCCTGGGCGAGACGGTGTGGTCCGCGCAGCAGCTCTACCGCAACCGCCACCCCAACGACCACGCCGACCTGGCGCTCAAGGTGACGCTGGCCTGCCCCAAGAAGGGCGTCGACTACCGCCTCGACCTGCAGCACCTCACGACCGACTCGAGCCTCTCGAGCCACGCCCTGCTGCAGTACAACAAGGACGTGCGGTGGAACGCCCTCCTGGAGTACGGCGTGACGCAGCGCGCCGCCGACAGCCTCACCGTGTACCGGCTCAACGCGCAGCTCGCCTGCCCCTGGCGCCTGCTCGACCTCAAGGCGGACGTGGCGCAGCACAGCCGCGGCCGCTACCACGCCAGCGCGCACGGCCGCTACGAGATCACCGTCCCCAACGGGCCCAACGTGGTAGGTCCGGGACCGTACCAGCGTCTGCTTGAAAATGAAACATTTACGACCGTATCGCATGTTTGGGATTCGGTCAAAAATGGAGACTGCACTATAGTGGCTGAGATCGCCAAAATACGATTGTCTCATCAGCTATTATGTTGTCGTCTCAAATATAACTGTCTCTTGAGTTATATGTATAAGATGGCTGCTGTAACTTTGTTGTTCTATTATATTATTTTATGGCATGGCATTTTTCCCCAACCTGCAGCACCACGAGCTCGTGGTTAACGGCTCTTACGTGGACAACAGCACGGCCGTGTCGCTGCACCACACCCTGGAGCTGGACGCCTCCTTCCCCAGGTCGGCGGCGTCGTCCTGGGCGGCGCCCCTCCGCGTGACGGGCGCCATCGCCGCCGCCAACGGGCGCTCCCGGCAGTGGCTGCTGGTCGAGCGCGCGGGCGCTAAGTACCGCGTCGACGTGGACTACACCAAGAGCAAGTACCACGTCGTGGACGTGGTGCTGCGCCTCGACGACAAGGGCTACAAGGGCCGCCTGGCCGTGCTCAACGAGGCCACGGAGAAGGGCGTCACCATCGACCTGCAGTTCACCAAGCGCTTCGTGCTAGACACCAAGGTGTGTTTGTGTGTGTGTGCAGGATGGTCTAATGCACCCCGTCACGTGACCGCCCGCATTACACTGTAAAGTGTTATTGATGGCGCTGCAGCAGAGTCGCGTGCAAAAGCGGGGGTCGTAAATAATGTGTTCAGAGCTGCGCCTCTAAATCATGTCCTCGGCTGGCCCGGTCACCCTGGGCCAAAACGCCCTCGGGACCGGGGCGGGCCGATCGCGGGTCGATCAAGGCCCAGGCCGGGCGGACCGGGCGCCGGGGCGGCGCGCAACATGATCGGGCTAATGGAGATGAATAACTGGTTGCAGATCTCGTGCGACGGCGAGAAGCACATCGTGTCGGTCGAGATGTTCTGGGACAAGGACGTGGACCCCAGTAAGAGGGTTGCCCTCCACGCTGAGGCCGACTCCGAGTCCAACCAGGCCGAGCTCGCCTTCCCGGACCAGTACATCAAGCTCCACGTCACCAAACTGTAAGCGCGGCATTTCTTTTTTAAATTTCCATATCTCGCCTGGGTCGGTCCGCGTGCACTGGAAACTCAAGTTTTCAACGCTTGTAGGTGCGCGAATTCACAATTCACATTTACACACTTTAAGGTGTGAATTTTCGTAGGAATTTCACACACTTGCGGAGACCGGTGTGCGAATGGAAATTCACACACATTCAAGTGCACGACATTCACACACTTCCGCTTGCCCCGCAGGCCCAACGGCTTCACGTCCGTGCTGGAGTGGACCGAGGGCGACCGCATCACGCTCAGCACCGAGTGGCTGCTCGCCGTGGACGGCGGCCGCGTCTCGGCGCGCCTCACCACGCCGTTCCACGGCTACAAGCTGCAGACACTGGCCGCGCTCTACACCCTGGAGGACAACAGCACGGACGCGCGCGTCGACCTGACGTGGCGCGACCAGATGCTGTCCGTCAGCGTGCTCGGCGAGGCGCTGGAGGGCGGGCTGCGCGCCACGGCGCAGGTCACCAGCTCGCTCGCGGTGCTGAGGAACGTGACGCTGGCCGTGGCCCACACGGACGTCAAGAACGGCACGAGCCGCGACATGCAGAGCCGCGCCGCCCTGGACTACAACGGGCACCGCACGGCCGCCGAGGCGCACCTGCTCGCCTCCAACATCGGCGTGTCCGGCACGGCGTCCTTCGTCAGCCCGTTCGAGCTGGCGCGCTCGCTGGCCGCCAAGTTCGCCCTGGAGAACGACGTGTACGGCGACCGTGGCGAGCTGGAGGTGAGCTGGGCCCCCGAGCGGCGCGCCGGCGCGCAGTTCGAGCTCATGCTGGGGCGCAACCCGCACGCCCTGCTGCAGATCGTCACGCCTTTCGAGGGCTACGAGGTGAGTGCGGCCGAGTTCCTGTACAGCACCTCCGCGAGCAACGCCAACCTGGACCTGCGCGCCGAGTTCAACCGCAAGGCCGTAGCCGTGGCGCTGGAGGGCCAGCGCGTCGACGCGCACCTCAAGGGCAAGGCGGAGGTGACGACGCCCTACACGGAGCCCGTGCGGGTGACGGCAGAGCACAGCACCAAGACCGGCAAGATTAGGGACGTCCTGCGCGTGGCGTACGCCGGCCGGGACGTCGTGGACGTGGATGTCGGCGGCGACATCAAGTTCCCCGCGCTCATCGACGTCACGGGTAAGGTGTCCGTTCCCGGCCACCGTATCGAGACGGTCATCCTGAGCCAGGTGGACTCGGTCGGTTTGACGACGGAGCTGAGCGGCAAGTGGAACAAGGACACCGTGTCCCTGCGCGTGGAGAACAGCCTGCAGCGCAAGGACGACGCCACGCTCTCCATCGACCACAAGATGACCCTGGCGGGCTCCGTGCTGCCTAGAGAGCTCGTGGTCGTGCTGCACCACCGCTACAAGACCGACGCCTTCTACATCACTAACGTGGCGCTACCCGGAGGAATCTTCCTGTCGCACAGCCTCACGCTCGAGGACAAGACGCACTGGGAGAACTCCATCACGGTCAAGACGCCGTCCAAGACGGGCTCCATAGTCAACGCGCATAGCATGTCCTTTGACGGCACCGAGCTCGAGCATACCATGACCGCCAGTATCAACGGAAAGAAGTCCACGGTCGCGCTGACTTACACGAAGTACTCGGCCGGCTACATCAAGAGCCTGGAGGCAGCCATCACCACTCCCATTTCAGAGCCCATCAAATTGAAGCTGGACTTACCTTTCGAGGCGAGGAACACCTGCAGGCCGCGCGTGGTGCTGAACTACAAGGACAAGACGATCAGCGCCGTGTCGTTAGTCCGCTTCAGCAACGAGGGTGCCCACTTCGACCTGCAGTTCGACGCGCCCTTCTGCCCCCCTGTGCGGGTGGACGCTGACGTCGATCTCCGAAAGACTCCGATATCGACGCGAATGATGGTCACCTGGGAGGGCAAGGAAATGGAAATTGAGGCAAGCGGCGAGCTGAGCAAGCTCAAGTCTGGTTTCTCAGTCAGAATGAACCGGCCAGACCTTGGCATGGACGTGTTCCAGGTCAGGGGCAAGTACGATCTCCTGTCGCCAATCAAGGCGGCCGAGTTGTCCATCGGCATTGACGGGCGCGAGTGGTTCGTGCGCGGCAGCGGCGGCGCGCTCCCCGACAAGTTCCAAGGCAACTTGCAGTACCACCTGCCCATATCTGAGTGGGACGAAATGAGACTGGAGGGCGACATTGATCTGACCAAGCCGACCAAGCTGGCAGTCGTGTCCTTTCACAGAGCCGACACCCACCTCGTCCTCTCCGGCTCCGCGGTCATCGACCGCAACGCGCCTCGCCTCAGCCTATCGCTCGACAGCAAGCTCCCCGGGATCAACTCGGCCGACTTCCTTGCCACCTACAACAGGAACGACGGCAACGCCCACACCGTTGAGGTATCGTACGGTCAGACCGACTTTGACGTGAAGCTGACGGGCAACTTGATCACAAACGATCTGTCTGGTCTCGCCAGCATCGAACTTCTCTCTCCAATCAAGGGCCACGAGCGCATGTCCATGAACTTCGATTACGATCTCAAAGGAAGACACCAGAAGGTTATTTTCAAGGCAACAAGGAATGACTGGGTCGTGGTGTTTGACGGTATGAGTAACTTGGACGAGCACGGGGAAGGCGAAGCCTCATTGCAGTTGAACCTGCCGTACGAGGGAGTGGAGGAGCTCATGCTAACCCTGAAGCAGGAGCTCGCCAGGGAGAAGCGGTCAGTGAACGTTGTGCTCACTAACAACGACAATGCAGTGTCTCTGTCTGGAAATGTAGTTACGCCCGATGAGGGTGGGGTCGCCATTTCAGCGGCGCTAGTCACTCCGTTCGAGGGCTTCCAATCCATCGGTGGCCACCTGAATGTGACGAGCCCGCAGCTTCAGCAGAAGTGGGCGAGCGTCTCACTCCACAGAAACGCTTTCCACTTCAACGCATCCGGCAAAATGAACATCCAGAGGCTGAAGAGCTCCGGGTCTATCACGGTCACCACGCCGCTGGACGGCTATGAGGGTTTCGAGAGTGAATTCCAGTACGACGTGACCGGTGATCTAAAGAGCGGGCGAGCTGAGCACCGAGCGGTAGGTGGTCGGACGAACACCATCGAGTTTAGGAGCAAGGCGACCAGCCCAAAGAGCGGCCAGGCGCAAGCAGAAGTCACTCTCCCAAGCTTCGGCATCCCTAAGATTGACGTCGAAGGTAAATTCGACTGTCGAGGCACCTCCAAAACCGCTGAGTTCGAAGTACTAATGGACAAAGCGGAAAAGATTTTAAGTGCGAAGGTTGAAATGGAGAAGAGCAAACTAAAAGCATGGTTCGTTACGCCAAAGGACGGATTTAAGGATGTTTTCGTTTCTGGCTCTGTCACCTCTGAGAACGACAAAAGAGTAATTGTCGTGCAAGTGAAAAACAACAATGCTGATTCAACTCTCAACGTCAGAGCTAATTTGCAGAAATTTAATTCAGATATCACAGTTGACGTAAACACGCCATTCGAGGAATGGCAGACAATTCAACTAGCAGCTCAATATGATTTTATAAGCATGAAGAAAATGGCACTATTTAAACTAACAAAGAATGGCGAAAATGTATTCGACACATCTGCTCAAGCTCTGCTGGAATGGAAATCTGGGGAGGCTGATGTAAGACTGTCAACTTCATTTTTGGACTTCAGCTCACTAGCCTACAAGGGGTCGTACGACTTTACAGAAGACTACTCAGCAGGAATTACCCGTGAAAAGGATGGGGTTCCTCAAGCACTTTCTGGGCGGATTTCTCTCCAGGACGATGGCGCAGATATTAAAGTACAAACTCCGTTTGAAGGATATGAAGATGTAACTCTTGCTGGTAGATATTCGGGGGGCGAGGAAAAGTCAGCTGCAATATCTCTTGAAACAAATGGAAAGAAGAAAACATTCGAGATTTCAATTACAAACAAAAACCAGATAGCTAAGATTAATATGAAGACACCTGCAAAAGGCTTTGAGACAGTCACTATGGTCCTTAACTATGGTGGACTTCTGAGGAGAAGCAAATCTTACAGTGTGGACCTTGCCATTAAAGCAAACGAAAAAACGTTCCTGCGCACCGGGGGCATACTAAATTTGAACTGGGAAAGCAAAATTCATTTGGATGCAGTGGTAGACATACCATTGCTTGGTGGGTACTTTGATGATTTGTCTGTGGACTTCGTGTTGCTGCCAGGTCTTCCACCTCGCATGGTGCGACTTATTCTCAAGAACCGCGGCGATACAACCCTAGAAATGAAGAGTGATATATTTAACACGTACAACGGCGGGTTTACCGCTACTTCGTACCTGCTCTATGAACTGACAGAAAGAAAAGGAAAACTCGAGTTCTACCCAAGAGAGATTCTTATTCGCGGCTCGTATGCCGCTAATGACAGAGTAGTGTTAAGCGGAGAGTTCTTGTTCGACTCCTCAGATAACAAGATTAACGTTGAGGTAAAATCTCCTTTCGAGAGCTATGAACACGTTGGTCTTGGTTGGAAGCACGGGAAAAACTATGCCCAGGCCTGGATGAAAACGCCTATTCAAGAGCTAGAAGATCTGAAAGCCTACGGTGAATTTAACATCAAGGAAGCCAGCAACAGCTCCGTAAAACTGTCAGCGAGCAGAAATGACAATATTTTTGATCTCGACATTCTGATAAGGTATGGCTATGAGTTTGGTGATTCACATATTGCTGTAAGGACGTCACTCAAAAACTACGAAAAATGCGTGTTAGGTGTCAAGTACGACGTAAAAAGCCCAAGGAAATCGGCAACAGTGCAAATAGAAAGGAATGAAAACATTTATTCAGTCTCTGGAGACGTTTTGGTATCTGGTCTGATAGGTGACGCTGTCGTAAATGTCAAGACCCCCAATGATGGCTACAAAGATGTCAGAATCGAGGGCAGTTATGACTTCGACAAGAGAGGACTAAAGAAGGTTACTTTAGTTGGCGATTTTGAAGACAAACGGTGCATCAATGCGAGATTTTCTTTTACCTACGGAGGATCTAAATCAAGCATAGAGATTATTTCAGAAACACCGTTGCCTTTTGCAACTTTCAGTGTTATTGGTGAATACGATTACGCTGCACAAACAGACACATGGAACATAAATTCCTCGATCAAAATGGCTGGCGTTTCAGCGGAGGTAAATTCAGTAATTGTGAAAAATAAGGAAGGCAACCTGATAGTTGCGTACGCAACACAAAATGAAGCAAAGAGAGTCAAGGTTGACTGGCAGCTTGAAAATGGACTTAAACACAAGAAAGCCGCTTTCTCTGTGGATATGGGCAAGGGAAGGAAAATTGAAGCTGTAGCTTCAATGTACTTGGACGGATTTAAGAATGTGGAAACAGAAGTCACTATTACAAGCTTGAACTCCCAGACATATTCACTCACAGCACAGTGGAACATGGCGCGTAGCAATGTGATTGCAGGCAATATTGGGTTGCAATGGGGTCCTGGCAAAGAGATAAAACTGGAAGGCGATTTAGAAATCGGCGAGTCAAAGAAACCAGTGAAACTCGGTCTAACTTTGACATCTCCGTTCAGAAATCTTGAAAACGTAAGATTTAGCTCAGTCGTGACCTATGAGAATGAACTGGTCTTGACATCAGAATTGGAATGGGACCCAACGAAAAGAATTGTACTAAACAGCATGTTCAGTCACAGCCCTCTCCATACGAAATCGAAAGTTGAGTTTACCACACCCTTCACACCACCACTTCTCTTTACATTAAAGCAAGACCAGGCTGGCCTTCTTGAGGCTCTTTTCCAGCTTGGGAATGACAAATACGAGCTAAAGGGAAATGTTGCACAATTTAGCCCACGGCACCTTGAAGTCGAATTCACTCTGACGACACCTCAAGTGGGGCTCAATTTCTTGAAGCTCAGTGGTACCTACAATTTGGACGGAGGCGTTAAATTGGCTAAGGCGTCATTTACGAAGGAGGCTGAAACCGCGGCCATTTACTTGTCCTTCAAAGCCGAAAAGAAACAGCACTCCGCAAAGCTTGCAGTGACTGCACTGGATGGCCGCGAATGGGAGGTCAGTGGCATGGTGAATAGAACCAAGGGCTTGGAGTCAAATGCGGTGGTGCAATGGAACGGCCACGACAGGGTAGAAGTAGCGTTGGAGTGGATACCCACGCGACTTCTTTTTGAGAGTAAAACACCATTCAAGGGCTTTAAATCATTGAAAGCAGTTTACCTTCTGGATCTGAGTGCATCGTCTAAGAAAGGACAAATAAACGCCCAGAAGGAAAATGACGAGGTCGACATCAACTTTAATATTGACCTTTCCAAGAGCGATGTTGTTAATTTCGACATAGCACTGAAGACACCGTTCACAGAGTATGTGTCTGCCTCCGGGACCTACAAAGAAAGCGACGGTCACCATGTTATTATGCATGTAAAGGACAAAAGAAAGCAGACAAAAGTAGAAGGGAAGCTTCGATACGAGAAGAAGGAAAACCAACTAGATCTTCACTTTGAATCTTCCAAAGACGAATACAAGGGACTCGACATTCGAGCAGGATACAATTTTAATGGTGCGAATGGCAACAAACACGCTCACTTGAATATGCGAGTTGGAGAGACCACACTTAAGTCGAAAGTAGAAGGTGGTTTGAAAAGCGATAGCGTGTATGCAACTCTGAAAATTGATTCCTCGATTCCTTCTATAAAGACAATGGAGGCCATCATCAACTTACACAAGAATCCCTCTGGTTTCCTGAGAGGAAATCTGAACTACTTGCGCAACGACGCTCTGTATCAGATTAGAGGAACTGGGAACTATGTGCCCGGCAATGTCCGAGCACAATTGGGAATTGAAATGCCTGGCAAGAAAATTGACAATGTTTTTGTAATTGCAAGATACGACATCAAATCAGTAAATTTCGTCGTTGGAACACAAGCTAGCAAATTTGAGTTTGAGGGCACGTATGATCTTACAGGGCCCCTGTATTCAGTTAACGCCACATTGAAGTCACCATACATCAAAGTACTCGAGCATGTAGCTGTGCGAACTGTTGTTGATACTGATAATCTAACAGCCTACTTCCTCGGACAGTGGTCACCTACTGAAAAGGCAATCGCCCAAGCAAGTGTCCGAGCTAACAAGCTACTTGTGAAGCTAGAAACGCCTTTCAAACGCTGGGAAACAGTACAGCTATCTGGGGAATACACGAGGAATGACTTAGCTGTTTATGATCTTGAAAGCCATGCTAATTGGAATGAATTTGAAATCAAGCTGACTGGTTCACTAAACAGTGAGCCAAGCGACTTCGGTGTCAAGGGTCACCTTGAATGGAGCGGTAACCAGAAAATCGATCTTGATGCAACAGTCCAAGTGGAAGGCGGAGAAAATCTGAACAACATTCAATGCAAGTAAGTAATTTAAAAAGTATACCTTTATTCCAGCCTGTGCTTTTCAGTGATATCTTTACTATAAATGACTCCCTATACTTAAATTTTAGAGCTCATTGTCTTATTTATTGCCTTTTCAGGTTCCGTCTGTATACTCCATTCTCTCAAATGAACCGAATGGAATTAGACTTCGCATTAGACATGTCCAACAAAGGTCAGTTGAAGTCACGCCTTGCTCTGGTAACTCCCTTTGAAATGCTGCCCGAGCTTCGTTCGACTCTTGTCCTACGTAACGACGATTACCGACAAATGAGTGGCTTAATAGAAGCAACCGCTCTAGGGCGTGAAATGAGAGTTGGTGCTAACATTTCCAATGATGCTCTTCAAAATGTTAACCTAAAATTGCAAGTTTTGATTCCTTTCCTGGAAGTTCCCCCAATCACTGTCGAAGGGAGCCTTAACCAGCGTGAATGGCGAAGTGTGGACTCACAGATCAAAGTTCTTTTGCCAAAGAATACCTATCATGTTGGAGGAAATTATCACCTGGAAGGTCTGAATTTGCAAGCCAAATGCGTTCTTAAAACGCCCCTTATTAATACTGAACTATCATTCGGTGGAAACCTGGACTACGAAAACCTCGACAAAATGGAAGTACAAGCCTATTTCGGAAGCAATAATATTTCCATTAATTATGAGCTGAAGGACACTGCTGTTACGGGTAGTATCAATCTGAATGTGCCAGCATTTAAGGTCAGAGTAGCCAGTGTGGAACTAAAAGCACAAATAACCCCCTCAATACAAGCGTTTGTATCCTACAACTGTCAGCAGCACTCTGGTTCTGTCTCGCTTTCCATGGACCACAAACCTGATTCACTATCAACCAGGGTTGACTTAGACCTCCCTGACTGGCTTGGGTCCACAAGACGGACATTGCAAGTTAGCCTGAAGTTCCCTGAAAACTCTTATAGTGCCTTGATAACTTTTGAATCCAGTGTCAAACATCTATTGTATGTATCTCTAGTCAACAGTAAAGACACCCTAGAGGTTGGTGGTCACACGAGTGGACCGGTTCTTGGGGACAAAAATGCTGAAATGAAACTGGAAAAGAATTGGGAAAAACTATCCGTTAATCTTAATGATATTTTGCTCGTTGACAAAAACAAGAACATTGGTTCAATTACTTTAAAGTACAGACAAATGGCACATAGAATTCAATACCTTATTGATGAAAGTAAAGGAATGGGTGGAAGTATTGAAATGGAATCTCCTCTTATTAAGGCACAGAAAATGACAGTAAACGGCAACTTTGTCCAGGAACCAAACAGAGTTTTCGCTGAAATTGATTGTATAATTGGTGCCGCAAATCATCGAGGATCGCTTACTCTTGCTCTAGGAGAAGATGGAAAATCAACAACGACAAAATTGGAAGTAGTTTCAGTTGGAGAGCTGATATTTGGACTTAATGCCGACGCTTCATATGACAGCAGTTATTCAAGAGCGGCGCTTTCCGTCCAGCTTAAAGACACTGAGCACCGTCTGACAATTCGCCACAAAAGGTCTCTGCCTCTGGACTCGAAACTAGTGGTAGTTACCCCTCTGATCGGAACAAAAGTGTTCCAAGCTGTGTTGACAACTGGAGCCGACTCTATTCTGGCATACGCAGGAATGGGGGAAGATATGACCGAGCACTTCGTACTACTAGAGGCAGCACTAAAGAGAGAAAAGGGCCAAGCTCACCTCAATTTTAAGGCACCCCTCGTTCCATTCATACGCCTGCTAAGCTTAAACGGTGAATTCGTCGCAGAGAACGCTAGGAATATAAAAATGAACCTTGGAGTAGACTTTAAATCAGACTATGCGAACCTTCAGGTTTTGTCGCTGTTCTCCCTAAACTCTACGGAAATGCTGGCTCACTTAAACCTTCAGACACCAATCGAGGGGCTTGAATCCCTGCAGGCCTCTGCTCGCATTCCGCTCGTGATCACCAAGGACATGGACGCACATGTGAGGGCCACTATGCCCAGCGGTGCGATCTATGCAACACATGCTCTTTTCCAGAACGTGCTTGATCGTCTAGAAATGAGCATTGGGGCTCAGTGTAAGAACCGGAAGCTGGGAGCAGCGTTTAAGCTTGTTTACGGACCCGTGTACGCCCTAGAAGTGGAAGTAAACACTCCCTTCCAGCCCTACAAACACTACCGTTTGGATCTTAAGGGACAAAAAAGTCTCATCGATGGCAATGACATTGTAAACTACGTAGAGTGGAACGAGCAGAGAATTGAACTACGTTACTCTATGCTCGCTGCATCTCGCAAGTTTGAGACTAGCGTGCAACTCACTACACCCTTCGTTACTTACGAGCGCTACGCCCTGAGCCTGATGATTGAGAACAATAACCGAAAAGCTCTATCCATCAAGATTTCACATCCCCAGCTGAAACAGGATTTGATCGTTGAGTTTGATTACACATTTAACGGCATGTCAAACGTAAGTTTAATTGCTCGAGTCACTGCTGACATCCATCCTTCATTCGAGTCTGCCTCTCTGCTTTTCGGTAACAAGCTAAACGCTGCTAACAAGAGCTACACTGGCTTGCTCTTCGCCCGGTACAACAAGGAGGAATTTTCGTTTTCGGCTGAGGGCATGCTCAAACCAGGTCTTCTAATGTCAGAAATACAAGCAAATGTAAACGAAAAGCAATTGTATTTCCAAGCAAAGGGGGGCGTAATCGACGAGCTAATTGAAGTTTCACTGCAGCTTGAAACACCGTTCGAGGTCATCCGAGATGCAGAGATTTTTCTGCAGGCCACGAACAAGAAGCTCGTTGGCACAGAAGCGCGCATCGTGCACAACACCCACGAGTACTTGGGGATCAGTGTTCGTCGCGACGAATCCAATGTTTCTACTTTCGAAGTCAGAAACTCGTGGCGACCAGTGTCTGCAAGCTACCTGTTTGCCGTCACACCCGAGGTCAACCTCGTAGCTGAAGTTTGCTGGGACATGAACGCGAAGGATGAATCGATTATCCGGTACGCCTTGCACGCTTCCAACTGGAGTGAACCAAGGAAGGAATTTACCTCAACGCTGCAAGTGCCCACGCGCGTGATGTCTTTGAGTGGAGTGCTTGAAAAGAGCCCCACACGCCGGGAGATGGGGGTGGAAATGTCAATCGAGAAGAACGAGGTGTACGGTTTGTCCTTCGCCCAAGACCGCGACATCAGTCAGGACGACAACACCAGCAGGCTCCAGAGCCGCGGCATTTTGCGCCTGCCCCGCCGTACGCTTGAAGTGTACCGCGATGTCGAAGTGACGTCAGAGAACAACCAGCTGAAGGTAAAGCGCGATGGCACGGAGTTTCTTTGGGACGCCGCACAGGACCGCGAGAAGAAGATACTCCTTCTTGTGGTGCGTGACTCAGGCTCGGGAGAATTCAGACTGCACCACGCCGCGCTGGAACACGACTTGGTGCTGCGCTACGAGCATGGCCTTCATCAAGTGCGCGCAGAGCTGGAGTATTCTGGGCAGCCGGAGGACATGGTCGTAGTCGATGGCAGCTACAAGGACGAGGACGGACACTTGCTGACCAGCCTCACCGTGCGCCACGACGCCTCCAACGTCGACGTGCGCGTCAAAGTGGCCGGAGTCAACAAGCCAGAGAAGAGCACGGGCGTGCTAAACGTCAAGTACCTAGACAGCCGGACGGGACAGGATCGCGTGCTCGAGGTGCGCGCCGAGGTGCAGCACACACAGCCAGCATTCGAGGCGGGCATTTTCACCAACGAGAACAAGATCATCGTCAATGGCAAGTTGTGGTCTCGAGGTACAGGGTCATACCGTGGTATGGCCGCCAGTATCCAGATGAACCAGAGGGACCCACTTAGCATCAAGGCGCACCTCAATGCGGTAGACGACTCGCCGTCAATCAACGTAGACGTGCAGTACGGCGAGAGCCGAACCTACACACTGTTCGCCGGGATGCCTAACCATCGCGAGATTAAGGCCAGCGCCAAGCATAATCTGTTCGGCTCACAGACCATCGACGGCTTGTTTACTATGAAGCTCAACACCAGCAAGCTGTTCTGGACGCGAGCATCTTGGCGCCCAGGCGTCATGGACGAGCTGCAAACCGCCGTGTTCCAGGACTACAACGATCTACTGCTCGCCAGCGCTGCCATCTACGACGGCTTTACAGACTTCCTGCGAGAGGACGTGGGGAACAAGTGGGAAATGGTGTATCCCAAACTGATTAGCACACTCGACGTTGTGATTGAGTACAATAATGAAGAGAAACAAGCAATCGCAAAGGACTTCCCTAATATCCTAACAAAGTTGAAGACCCACTTTGAGCACAACGACTTCTTTGTCAAAGACATCTGGAATTTCTTCTCGTCAACTGCGTAAGTTTATTCAATGCAATTATAGAATTACTTAATTAAAAATAAGATGCCATTTCGCTGCATCTGCACAGCAGATGCCATTATTTTACGTAAATGTCTTTTCAGATCTATGGCGAGCTCCGGTGCGTCCTGCGTCACCAAGCACTCCATGGAGCTACTGGATGCGGCTTACTCGGCCTTCAAGGGCTTCACCTCCATGCTAATGGACATTCTGTACTTTGACGTCTCTGGCATTCTCGACGTGATACCTGTCATCAAGGCCTTGGGACAGAATGCCATGGTGCACTGGAACGCCACGCTGACCGACCTGGCTGCGTTGAGAAATGCGACGCATCAATGGACCCGAGAGGTGCTGCGCTCTGCGCACGACACCCTGGCCCGCCTTGAGGCGTCCGTAACCGATCAGATCGCCGCTTGGGACGCGTTCGTCGAGGACGTGCGGCGGCGAGTGGAGCGGGCCGTCGTGCCTGCCCTGCTCACTGCGCAGGACGTTTTCCTTTACATCAACTACCACGTAACGCAGATCCAGGAGCACATCTCGGCCTTCGTTGAGGCCGTCAAAACACACCTGCTAAGCATGGACGAGGTGCGCGAGCTGCTGAGCCTTTACTCGCAGTACGCGTCCTGGCTGGAGGACTTCCACATTCAGGACTACTTTGACCACTGGTTGGCCGAGCTAAGCGAGTGAGTATCTAGCCCTGCAGAGACAACCCTAGGAGGTCCTTGGTCTCTTTCGCTCGATACATACTTTTTTCTTTTCTTTTGCAGCACTGCCGAGTGGGTCGTACGCGACCTCCGACAAACCTACTCTGACTACAAGGCCTACTTCGACGCGCTCTACGATGCGGCGTTCGGTCGCTACGATGCACTCAACAAGCTCCCTCCGGTAGCCTACGTGCGCAAACTCGCAGGAAAAGTATACCAAAAGGCGCTTTGGGCTTGGCGTTACTACGACGTCACCAAGGAAATCGGCGAGGGCCTCCTGTGGCTGCTCCATCAGGTGGAGGTGGGCCTTATGGACCTCGTGAACCACATGGACGCCAGCGCCTCCGCTAACCCCACCCTAGAGCCGTCCTCTAGCCTCATCCTAGACAAGGACAAGGGCCTGTTCGAGTACACACAGACGCTGCCCGTACACTGGCACGGATTCGATCGCTTGCCCGAGTTCCAAGAGCTATCGCCCTACCGGGTGGCAGTAGACCAAACCGCTGACATCAGCTCACTCGACAAGTACAGGTATTACCTTCTTGATGCTCTCAACGAGTACCGCGCCGGTGTCAAGCTGTCGCGATTCCTGCCACCGTACGGAGCCACGGCCATGCTCGTCGGCCGCCACCACTTCATGACCTTCGACAAGCAGTTCTACGACTTTGCCGGCGAATGTTCCTACCTCCTCACCTCTGACTTCGTAAATTCCAAGTTCTCTGCCATCGTCAACTATGAAATAAGTGTAAGTTGATTATCGGCCTAGTCTGTTTCTAAGTAGTTTGTGCATGGCTATTTGACCGCTAACAAGTAATAGTGCGAATATTTCTAGGAATTTCACCTGTCAGTGACAAGTGAACGAATGGAAATTAACACTACTTGGGTGACCAGTGCATGCTTAGAGCTTCCACTACATTACTTCCAATCTCCCACACAGAACCGCAAGGTGCAGAAGAAGTCCCTGACCGTGCTGAGTGACGGCCACAGTATAGAGATCACGGCCAATCATCGCATCCTGGTCGACGGCAAGAAGGCAGAGACACCGGTGCTGGTGGGCGACTCGGCGACCGTAACGCGTGACGGTGACCGCGTGCGCGTGACGAGCCAGCACGGCCTCACTGTCGACTGCAATCTCCGCTACGACGTGTGCGCCCTGGACATCACGGGCTGGCACTTCGGGCGCACGGGCGGGCTGCTCGGCACGTACGACAACGAGCCTGCCAACGACCTGGCGCTGCCCACCGGGGAGCTCACCGGCCCGGACAACCTCGAAGGCTTTGCAGACGCGTGGCGCGTCGGGCGCAAGCAGTGCCGGCCGGCCAACCACGCCGACACGGCCGCCGCCAAGCACGTGGACCGCGGGCTGGCACGCGAGGCGCAGGCGCTGTGCGCGTCCTACTTCCTGGTAAGTGCCGCCGCCGCGGCGCCGCGGCGGAGAGCGCCTGCGGACCGCAGGGTAGGCCACCCGCCACGCTTGCCTGCTGGGCGGGCGGCCCGCCCCGGCCCCTGGCCGCCTCCCCACTGACCGCTCGCTCCGCCCGGTGCAGGACAGCGACTCGTCGCTGGCGCCGTGCTTCCCCCGCGTGGACCCCGCGCCGTTCCGCGCGCTCTGCGAGGCGGACGTCAAGCAGCAGGCCAACAGTCCCGCCAGGGACCGCGCCCTGTGCGCGCCTGCGGCCGCCTACGTCGAGATGTGCCACCGCGCCGGAATGGAGCTATGGGTGCCCCAGTTTTGCGGTAAGTTTACTTTTAAAAAAATATTTAAAAACTGTGAGCTGCGTATATTGACGCATCACCGGCGTACAGTTCGCTGCGACCTCCCGGACGGCAACGTGCTGGCCGCGGGCGAGGTGAAGGTGTTCAAGGGCACGGCGCCGCAGTCGGCCGACGTCGTCTTCGTCGTGGAGCAGGCCACCTGCCTGCGCTCCGTGCCCGTGGAGGAGCTGGCCTTCAAGCTCGACGTGGCGCTCAAGCGCCAGGGCCTGACGGGCAACCGCTTCGCCGTCGTCGGCTTCGGCGGCAACGAGACCGAGACATTCCGCGCGCCCCACACCCTCAGCACCGAGGGGCAGACCTGGACCACGGGCCGCCACCTCGAGAGGGCCTTCGACGGGTGAGAGCCACATGCATTGAATGGCTCACTGCCTCGCACGTGCAGAGGAATCGCTGCTTTGTTTCCGTCTGACTATACCCGTTTGTCTGTTCGTCCGCCTGCCTGTATATCTGTCAGCTCTGCAAATCCAACTGTTGTACTACATGACAGTCATGTTGTACAACAGTTTAAACTGTAAGACTCAAAAGTTTTACAGTTTAAACTGCAAGACTGCCGAGTTTTGCAGTTTAATCTGTCATGTAGTACAACAGTTAGATTTGCAGAGAGCTCAACCTTATCCCCTCCCACCCCCGCCTCTCCCCCTCTCCCTCCGCGCGCGTAAACTCTCTCTCCCATGCCTTTTCCCTTATCGAGGGTACGCGGGACGCTATGCGGGCGGGGCAAGCTCGGCTGTTGATGTGCGCAGTCGGGTACCCACCACCGCAGCCTCTGCAATATTCATATTCACCCTCGCTGCCAGGGCGGAAGCGACACAGTGGTGCTTGGCCGGGCCGCCCGCTCGTGCGCGCGGCGGCGGGACGCGAAAGAAAAAGGCAAATAACAGAAGGAGAAAAAGCGGCAAAAAGCATACAGCGCGAGGCGCGACCGCTCTGCCAGCCTGGCCCTCTGCTTGCTCAGCCTTTCCCCGCCACTCAGAAAGCGGAAAATGTAGCAGCCATCGCATGCTTTAGACCAGAGACAGTAGAAGCCGCAAAGTTATGGTTGTGACGGCAAAAGATTCAGTGGTATTGTCTCAACCATAACTTTGTGGTTGTTCCTAGGCTAACCGTACGATGTTTCGCAACAAGTTGTCATTTTTGCCGGTGCCTAATGCCGCGCTGGCCGCCCACAGGCTCAGCATGTCGGCGGACGAGCCCTCGCCCACGGCCGTGCAGGACGCGTACGACGCGCTGTGGTACGCGGCCCGGCTGCCGTTCCGCGCCGGCGTGTCCAAGACCCTGGTGCTGGTGGCGTGCCACGAGTGCAGCGGCGACGCGAGCGAGCAGGCCGCCGGCTTCTCCGACGCCGTCGAGATGCTCACCGACGGCGACTTCTCGCTGCATGTGCTCGAGCCGCGCGCCGTGCGCCTGCGCAAGGCCAAGCTGTCCGCGAGCAAGGCCAAGTCCGGCAAGGCGGCAGCCAAGGCCGCCGTCAAGGAAGGCCGCATCTTCGGTGCCGACCGCCAGGGCGTGTTCACGCCCAGGAACGTCAAGAGCCTCCAGCCCTCTGACCAGCTCAAACAGGTGAGTACAGTGATTTTAAGGCTCCGAGCTAGACTTAGAATGGCTGCTAAAGCTTTTCTATAATCACACGTCTCCCAAATATAAACACCTGTCCATTCTAATTCTAAATCCTATCAGGTGAGCATGTCCAAGGACCTGTGCACGCCGCTGGCCCTCGAGACCAACGGCACCGTCTTCAACCTGGACCGCGTGTCCAACGTGGCGCTGGGCGACGGCCCCGCCATCCCCGTGCTCAACAAGCGCTTCCTGGACGTGTGGTCCCGGCGGGTGGCGGCGCACGCCCAGCCCGCCAACTGCCAGCGCTGCGACTGCGTCGCCGACCAGGACGGCAGCGGCCGGGCCATCTGCCAGAACTGCCTCTCGCCCTCGCTCGCCCAGGACCTCAAGGTCGGTGACATATACAGTCTCTCTAGTGCGTCTTATTAACATCTAAGTGTGCGCGTTTTAAAAAAATTCAACATGTCACACAAAATTTTGTCGAAAGTCAAGCAAAATTCAATATAAAATCGAAACAAAATTGTAATGCCAAAATTGATTGGAAAAGCAGAGTCTAGCAAAATTCAAGCAAAAGTGCATTTGAGGGGAAAACATCAAAGTAATAGGTAAAACAAAAGACACGTAACGGTATACGCGAGTTTGCCTACAAGCTCCTGGTAGAATATCGCCTCTAGAGTTGACATACCCGCTGTTGTGTTCCGCTCTAAATCAACTGATATTCTCCTCCGTGTGTGTTCTCCCTTTTATCAAATGGCTTTTAAGTAAATCTCACTTACGATTGTTTGCTGTGACACCGCAGGAGTGGGACGAGGTGACGGGCGAGGACGACTACGACGCCGAGGTGGAGGTGGAGATGGACTTCCCGGAGTACAGCGACGAAGACACCGACATCACCAAGATCTAAAGCAGAAGAATCAAAGACCAAAAATGTTAACTATTTATTTACTAAGATTTATACTTTTGTAAAAGAAAAGCCCCGTAGCGTAGGCTTTAGTTAGTTAGTTAAGATTAGACATAGCATCACATACTCAAATGTATATACACGCCGGTAGTGTTTAGGTATTGGTTAAAGACTGTAAATAATGTGAACCGAGCCAGTAAGGACGAAGCCTTTTTCATGACTGTCATGATTCGGTTTCTAACCGTCTCCTCTGGAAAGCAAAGTGTTTGTTGCTCAAACCCATTCAACATTTTGTAGATGGTCAAATCTTATGATTGCATAAAATCAATCACCAACGTCCTTTTTCTAAGACTGTCGATCTTCTTCATACCCAGCACCCTATCAATTCTCTCTTTTACATCATCACGTTATCTTAAGGAATTAGAGAGCCAGTCGCTTCTCTGGGGAGTGGCATATCTGATTACAGAGGGAGAAGAAAGTGAAAGGGAGTAGAGAGCAATAGCGCGAGAGAGAAGTTCGGAAGAAAAGTTCGTTCCTCAAAGGAGTGAAGGTTGAGAAAAGATAGTGAGTGAGAGAAAAGGGGGGGGGGGATATGGCGGGTAGCTTTTCACAGGCACTTCTACTCATCCTCTGGCCCCGCCCCTCCAGGTTATTCAAACAGACGAACGGGGGCCTCCCAAGGGTTCCCGACGGTGAGCAAATTGGAGATCTTCCTCTCCCTCCGGCCGGGCGCCTACAGCCCAGTGGCGGCGCGGGCGCCTGCAGGGCCGCCATAACCGCAGACTATGGCCTGCTCGCTCGGGGGGCAGGTGCGGTCGCCCCGCTCGCCCGGTCCCCGACCTCCCAGATCTCAGACCTCCTCTCCTGGCGCTGTGGGCCCGTCGAGCCCCTCCCGGCCCGGCGCGTCCAAAGTCGTCCCCTTCTAGTTGCTCGCGTCCCTGCGGAGAGCAGGCCGGGGTGCAGGGAACAACGACCAGAGAGAGAGAGAGAGAGAGAGAGAGAGAGAGAGAGAGAGAGAGAGAGAGAGAGGGGGGGGGCAGGAGGGGAGAAGCATGGCAGTGGCAGTGGCAACCCTTGGATACCGGGCGCAGGACCAATCTAATCAACCTGGCCGACACGTTTGTGGCTACAGCCCCACCTCACCCCGCCTCACCCCACCTCACCCCGCCTCACCCCACCACACCCCGCCCCCTCATGGCCCCCTCTCCCGCCTGTCCTACTGCTCTCAGTGGGGCGGATCACACCACCACGTGCTGGCGAGGGAGGGCGACGGAGGGCCCAGCGGCAGCAGACGAATAAACTAGAGCAACAGAGCGAGAGAGAGAGAGAGAGAGAGAGAGAGAGAGAGAGAGAGAGAGACAGAGAGAGAGAGAGAGAGAGAGAGAGCATTAGTGAGGCAGAGACGCCGCACTGCTTTACTCTCTCCCTTCTCTCTTCCCCCTGATCAAACAACACCTGGCTGCGCCCCTTACGGGTCCGCGGCTTGACTCCCGACTTGCCTCGCCCTTTATATCTTCTGGCCTCTGCCACTTTCTCTCTCTCTCTCTCTCTCTCTCTCTCTCTCTCTCTCTCTCTCTCTCTCTCTCTCTCTCGGCATCTCGTCGGCGTGATCTACTTTAAAGGTATTTGGGAGAGCCCCGCGGCCTCGGCGGCGGCCTCTGCCACCGGCGCGGGGCTCCTGCCGAGGTCTGAACTGGCGTCTCGGGTGGTCCGCCACGCGCCCCGCCCCGCCCCGCTCGTGGCAAACAGCGTGGGAAAGGCAATAGACGAGAAGTGGCGGGGTGGGGCGGGGTGGGGCGGGGCGGGGTGGGGCGGGGTGGGGCGGGGCGGTGCGGGGTAGGGCGGGGCGGCGGATCTAGGGCTCTACAGCGCAGAGCCGCGGCCGTTACGGAAACACCCCCAGTGAGCGACACACAGAGATACGGCTACTCCCGCCGCGCCCCGCCCCGCCCCGCGCCGCCCTATTGGCCTTGGAGTGTCGCATTGCGAATAATGATCCGCCGAGCTAACGTGCAGCCGTACCGCCCCGGCTCCGCCGGCGGAGAAAGTGGCGCCCTGAGCGGGGTTGGGGTGAGGGGTGGAGACAGCATTAACCCTGCCGACATTCAGTGAGGCGAGTACACCACACGGGACCAGAACTGAGGGGGCCACCACTCCTGTAATCCTGTGTACACATTAGCCTGTATTCCACGTGTAAGCCATTTGCCATCCCTCGTCAAAGTACGCAACATTTTAAAAATATAATAAAATTTAACGATTTAGCACCTAAAATCATGTATATAATCATGTGTAATACACATGTAATCTTGTAATCCTGTGTACGCCCGTCAACGGAGTGGTGGCCCCCTGCTTGACCAGAACGTTCCGAGAATGTCGAGGATTCCAACATAAATCGATTACTTTTGCGGGTACACAATTGTGGGGACGTCCACTGTTAAAAATTACAACGTGAATTTTGACGGTAGCGACAAGTATAGCGTCTGCAGTAGAGTGCAAGAAAGACAAAGGAAAAGGGGTTGCCTCCAGGGGTTGCACAGCTTCCTTCGGACACACATAGTAAACCTGTCTGACTGCAGCCACCTACAGTCCACCTCAGGACTCTACAGCAACCCTGTAAGGGCGCAAGAGGACGTTAGTGACTTTAGCTTATCAGGATTATAACCAACGACTGAAGAACAATTATCGGCAGTGTCGGCACACCTAAAAGAAGGCGGAAAAAAGTTCGTTTCTGAAAGGAGGAAAGGTTAGAGAGGGTCCAACCTTCCACCTGGAGGTCTCTTTGTAATCCGACCTTTTGCTTTGTAAAAAGCCCCACTACGGCGGGGCGGGCCCCTCCTGAACCAGTCTTGCTACTTTTTCTCCCCGCACTCCCCACCGCGCAGCAGCTACATCCGCCCCCTGGAAATGAACAGCCCGTGGTGCACTTTAGGGGGCTGTGGCGCGGCGTGGCGTGGCGTGGCGGGGCGTGGCGTTGAGCTGGCGCGGTGCTCCTCCTCCCCCAGCTGTCGCCGTACGTCTTGCGCGGTCAGGGATACGCTGACTGTTGGACGCCCTCGCCCACCAGGAAACAACTCGGAATTTTAGGTGCACAAATGATATGTATTCTTAGCTCAATTTTAATTTTTTTTTCATCTGCTTTAATTTTTTTTTTAAATTTTTTATAAATAATGGGGTTAAAGAAAATTTTAGAGTTGTTGACTCTCACCCTTCGTCCTGTCCCGACAACCGCAACCAGATACGCTGTGAGAAATAGTTGTATAAGGTTCACGGATAAAGATTCCATGAAGTGCAGTTGTAAAATTACAATTAAAAATCGCTTGTACAAGCACTACGTATCGACTTCAAATGCAATCGACCATTAAAGGCTTGTAGTAAATTTATACAACATAATTTGTAAATCGTGATTTACATAATACATTCTTAATCTACACATATATTTTTCACAGTGCGCCACCACTGTGAAAAATATGTCTGTAAGTTTACGACTTTTTTCGTAATTTGTGATTTACAAATGCTGTTGTAAATTTACAATTTACAATTTGATATCGTAACTTTACGACATTTCTCATGGAAAATTTTCCCGTAACTCTTACGAATATTTCTCAAAGTGACTGGTACCACTCAAAGAAAATCCAAGAGTACTGTACGAATGTCACTCACGTGGCCGTGGCGCCCAGAACACACAAAGTCCCTCGTCACCGACCGTGAGCGCGAGGCGGCCCCAGCGGCGGCGGCCCCAGCGGCTGGCCGGCCCCGGCCCCGGCCCCGGCCCCGCGCCAGCAACAGCCAGCAGCAGCTTATCACGAGATAAGCCCCTTCGCACGACATGATAGACGCCACCATCAAATAGTGATGAGGACCAAAAAGGGCGCAGGCGAGGCGGGGGCGCGATCCTGGGGGAGGGCAAAGGGGAGGGGAGGGGAGGGGTCACGTTCGAATCGTGCCAAGCGCAGAGCGGCGGGGGCGCGGCGGGGCGTGGTGGGGCGGGGCAGGGCGGGGCAGGGCGGGGTTGCTGTTTTCCCCGCGCCGTACAGTCACGCGTGCGCCGCGCCCCACCCCTTACCCCGTTCCATTCTACCCCGCCTCACCCGCGTCACGCCGCCCTGCCGCACGCGCGTGATGGGTCGCCTACCTGGGGAGGAGAGGAGGGCGGGGGCGCGCGCCCAGACCCGTGCGGGTGCCCGGGGTGCGCGGTGAGGCGCGGTGGGGCGGGGCGGGGCGGGCGGGGCGGGGCGGGGCGGGGCGGGGGGTGAGGTGGGGCGCAGCGGGGCGGGGCGGGCGGGCGGGCGCGGGGCAGGATGGGACGAGGAGTGGGTGGAGATGGGGTGGGGCGGAGCGGGATTGGGTGAGGTGGGGCGCAGCACAGCGGGGTGGGGCAAGGTTGGGGCGGGTTGGGGCGGGGTGGGGCGGGGTGGGGCGCGCTGTGCCGGGTGGGGCGGGATTGAGCTGCTCGCGCCAATGACGGCTTCTTTGCCTACTACATGACGGGCGCTCATAAGGAGGCGCCGGGACCGTCGTTTTATTAAACCTCCACCGGTCTAACGACGCTTTGTGAAGGAGAGAGAGAGAGAGATAGAGAGAGAGAGAGAGAGAGAGAGAGAGAGAGAGAGAGAGAGAGAGAGAGAGAGAGAGAGGAGGGGGGGGAGTCAAAGTGATGTAGTGGAAGGGAGACGGAGAGATAAGGCGTACACATGAGTGTGAGACTGCTATGCTAGCTCATGAGGAGCATTTCACTGTAAATACTATAGAGCGAGGATCCTCGGTCTCGGTTAAGGGTTGAGATCTGGCACTGCCTTTTCTCGCAGGCAGGGCGGCTTATAGCGGTCAGGGGGGCTACAGAGTACAGCGGTCGCCGGGGCTGTTAGAAATACAGTTCAGGCCTTTGTTGCCTCGGCAGTTCGGTGTGAAGGGGGAGAGGGGGAGGGGTATAGGCAGGGGCCGTCAAACGTGGGTAAAAGGCCAAACAAGGCGTTAGCGAGACCGGCCGGTACAACTGAGCAGGTCCGGGCAATACCCATTCGTGTCCGTCGAAACGTCACACACACAAACAAACAAACACACGTGGGCGCGCGCACACACACACACTTGCTCTTGCTCACTGCCACAAAGGCGCCACGCGGTGAGGGCAGCAGTATACGGACGGTGTTGCCGCCCATCCGCCACGATAAATTGCCGTTATAAACGTACGCCCCTCCGCTCCCACCTCGGCTGGGTCAGCCCTTGGTCAGCCCCACACGGCCCGGCCGGCCGTTCTCCCCGGCACGGCCCCGACCAGCAGCCACCCCGCCGAGGGAAAACAGCTCTGAAGTTTAGTGTCCTCACTCAGAACAGTGTCTCGATCCAAGAGTAAAGGCATCTCAAAAAACAATTCAGATTTTTTTTGTACTTGCGTTAAGAACAATAAATTTCACTTGCTGTGATCCAAGTACCAGATGCAGTTGGATTCAAGTCTGAATGTTTTTGAGAGTATTTTACTTTTGGGCAGGGATACCAGTTTTTTGAGTGTACAAGTGTTGGGAATTTTTCTGAATTTTTCTAAATTTTTATGAGTTTGTCTGAAGTTTTTCTGCCCTTTTTTATACATTCAGCTTAGAAATTTTTTGCACTTTTTTGCTATGAATTTTCTGTATTATCATATGTGAACTTTCTCTATTTTTTGGCATTTCCCCTTTGTTTTCGGAATATCGGTGGATTTTGCTGAATGCTTTAAATCATGAGGTGTACAAAAATTTCAGAGTTGCTTCGCCCTCGCCGGCCGCCTACGCCCTGTGCTGAGGACGAGCCCAGGGGGGTCGAGGGCGGCGGGGGCGGCGGGGGCGGCGGGGGCGGCGGGGGCTGATACACCGTATCTACTAGGCAGGAGCGCACCTCATAGGCGAGCCGTGGTGTCGCGTGACCATAGAATGAGGGAGGGTATCCCGCCCGCCACAGGGTTCGTAGAACAACACCCCATCACCCTGACTATCCTCGCCTGCACCCCCCCCCCCTCCCCTACCTGCGCCTTCCTCGTAATGTCAAGAAAGAAGCCCAGACAAGAGTAATGTATCCACAGGGGGTGGAGATTCCAGCATTTATTGACTCAGACACAATCTCATTTCATTTCGACGGCGATATTGCGCGAGAGCAATCCTCACGAACAGTCGGCTTCCCCCTTCCAACATCACCGGCCACGTGCACGCGGAAAAGCAAACGCTGGCAGACACGCGGGAAACATTCATCCATTTGTACGATTGCCAGGTCTGCGGCTGTCAGCACCAGCATGACCGGCGGGAAGGCGTTTTTCCTCGTACATTCCCGCGTCTCGTCGTGTGTCGTGTCGGCGGGGGGCGAGGAGGGGGAAGGATACGTAGAAAGATTAGGACGGAAGAGGAGGAGAAAAGGAGAAAAGAGGGAGGGGGGAGAAGGAGGAGGGAGGAGAGGGAAGAGTGGGAGGGGGAGGAGGGAAAAATAGGAGGGAGGAATGAGAGAGGAGGAAGAGGAGGAAATTGATGAGGAAGAGGGGAAGGAAGCATAACATCAACGACAGCGTGAGAAAGAGGAGAGAAAGGTGCAGGAAAGAGGTACCGGGAGAGCCAGGGAAATAGGGTGGGAGGAGGAAAGCCCGGGGGGAAGGGTGTAGAAAACAGAGGACAACATGATTTTAATAACTGCAGGGGAAGACAAAGACGCTGTTTGTATGAACACGCCCGGCCTGAGCGCGTGTGGGTAAAGCAGGCGAGGAACGCGGCCTGGCTCTGTCACTTCAAGCAGGCCGGCCCTGCCTGCGGCGAACACGACCGCGCAACACTACGCACCAATTTGAATAATGTTTTTATACACACCTACCTTAAGTAGCCATTGTAGAAATGTCGTTATTTTTCCCCCTCCCTAGTATTGGAGCGAGCGCAAAGTATACAAGCCTTCAATCTCGGTTCGTTAGTTGCGGAGGTGCCCGAGCGTCAAATGACGAGGGAGAAAGGGGAGACCAAGAAGGAAAAGTGGACGGTTTTTTGATGGGTGTTGTCACGGAAGTGTTGCCGTGATGGCCCGGGGTTGGCGGGTTACACAGTGCAAACTATGAAACTTAAAGAAACCGCCGTCGCTAGAATGGGCCATAAAAAGAACCAGTACGTCTGTGGTGAAGCATAATCACTCGGTGTGTACACCTACGGAAATGAAAACTTGTAGGAACGTATGGTTAGCTTAGTGCAGGTGCAGATCCACGGTAGGGGTGAGAAAGGCTCACAGAGGTCTCATACCTTCCCCTTACGGCTCATAGCAAATCGCCTAATGGGCAGGCAAAATTCATAGTGGCAAAGAGCAAGCAATAAGCCCCGCCCTCTCTCGCAGATCGGCTGGATCCGCGCCTGCTTCAGCGACAACCGTAAAATCATGGTCAACACAAGAATAGTGTGGTTACGAACACCCGTCATTCGTTTGTTCCAGGTAAAATATTTTGCTGCTGTCGGTTCTCCCTAACTTAGTGCGGACCTAACATTACGGTGGCTGCTAAAGCTTTTCATGGTTTGGGTTTTGTCTAATTTAGTTTATCACTCAATACGCGCGGGGCATCACCCTATTTGCTAAACTTTTTAATCCAAGAGACGCGAGGCTGCAGAGAGTTTAGCCAGCGAGCGTAGTAAGGCCGGAGGTCGACGTACCCTGCACCCTCAGGGTCGCACGTACGCGCCGTGCCAGCCCTTGCAAGGGCACGCGGCGTTATCCCCATTACTCCACTGTCCTCCTGTCCACGGTCCAACCAGTCACGCTGAACGAAGCGCCCGGGGCCAGGGGACTCGCCAGGGGGGAGGGGGGGAGGGGCAATCACCCTTATTTACAGCGTACACATCCACATGATTCCCGGGAAAATTGATTCCCTTTCACTGCAAAAAATGTGCGTGGCGGTAAGGGATGGGTCCGGTACCTATAAGGGAAAGACCTCGACAACCGTTCGCAATGTTGATTTACCTCTATTAAAATTACCTCTAAGGTTTAAGAGGTAAATCCATATTGAACCGCGATTTTAAAAATAACCTCTCAACGAATTGACCGCTAAGACATTTGATGTAAATAAACCTCTAACGAATATACACCCAAGTTAATAGAATCTCCGTTGAAGCATTGGAAAATTTTCTTGACGCATGGGAAAAACTGCCTGTGTTTCTATTTAACGTCAAATCCTTTGATTCAACGGAACCGTTTTCTGGGTGTAAGGTCGGAGGTCGACGTACCCTGCACCCTCAGGGTCACACGTACGCGCCGTGCCAGCCCTTGCAAGGGCACGCGGCGTTATCCCCATAACTCCACTGTCCTCCTGTCCACGCTCCAACCAGTCACGCTGAACCAAGCGCCCGGGGCCAGGGGACTCGCCAGAGGCAATCACCCTTATTTACAGCGTACACATCCACATGATTCCCGGGAAAATTGATTCCCTTTCACTGCAAAAAATGTGCGTGGCAGTAAGGGATGGGTCCGGTACCTATAAGGGAAAGACCTCTACAACCGTTCGCAATGTTGATTTACCTCTATTAAAATTACATCTAAGGTTTAAGAGGTAAATCCATATTGAACCGCGATTTTAAAAATAACCTCTCAACGAATTGACCGCTAAGACATTTGATGTAAATAAACCTCTAACGAATATACACCCAAGTATAAAATCCCGAAGGGTCCTGGCCCCCCCTCGGTATACAGGGGTGTATTAATTGTCTCGGCGATTAACACAGGGGGGGGGGGTTATACATCGTCCAGACAATTAATACCCCCCCGTATATCGAGGGAGGTACAAGACCCCTACGCGATTAATACCGGGGGGTATTAATCGGCCAGACAATTAATACCCCCCTGTATACCGAGGGAGGTACAATACCCCTAGGCGATTAATACCGAGGGGGGGGGGGGGGTTAATCGCTGGTCCAGCTCGGTTATTTGAGCCTCAGCACAGCACCGCCGCCACACGCCGCTGTACGCACGAGGTCCTTCCACTTCAGCCCTCACCTGCCCTAACGACGTCACGCCCCCCCCCCCTCCACCTCCCCCCACTCCTGAATCAAAATGAGGTTATTTATAAAGTTACTCCAACTCGTGGCGGAGTGTAATGTCCGCCGCATCAGCCGACGCGGCCGCGCGGGGCTGTTTCGCATTTTGCTGGGAATTGGAATGCAAATTCACGGGCGGGAGAAGATCGGCGCGGACTTGCGGCGCGGCCTCACCGCGTCGTCTGCTGCTGCGCCACGGCCTCCCCTCCGCCCCCGCGCGTGAAAAAGGTGCCTGTTTACGTCAGCTTTCGCGGGCCGTCTGAGCAAGGTACGCGGGAAGAATGGCAACCATCATTGAATCTTGACCTTGCTTTCTACAGGCAGCTACTTCTATTTTACAAGAGACGTAACAGTTTTTTTTTTTTGAATGAGAACTTAAAACAGGTAGTAGGAAGGGAAAACACGGCATATTTCTAGAAGCAAACTTCGTACACCGACGGTTTTCAACTACATAAAGCGACTAGGCAACTAGCGCTGACCCGTGCGTTGCGGTACAGTCTAACCTGGAAAGCGAAAGGGGTCCCGTCCTGGGCCACCCTCCCTATCGGAACTTGGGGGAGGAGGCCCTGGTGCCGGTGGGGGGAAGGACGGGAGGGGGGGGGAGGAGGGGGCCCAGCTTCCCACGTAACCCGGCACACAACTCCCACCCACCTCCCCACATACCCTGGCCAATACGTGTATAGTCAAAGGGGGAAAGAAACGCAATGTTGTAGCCCGCAAAGTAACAGTTGTGCTATTGCGCACATCTCAATCACACAAAATGTGTCCCTGAAACATCACAACGTGGACTCAGACTTACTTCCTAGTAAGACAAACAAAATCCGTTGTATATGTACACAAAATGGTTAATCTCACAGCATTGTGACTCGTGTTTGCTGATTCGACATAAATGGGATTAATAATGATAAAAGTAAAACTACATTACACAAATTATCAAAGTCAGCGTCGCGCTGTTCAAGGTTCGAGCTCAGGTGTAGCGCGCACCGGGTGCCTATTATAATGCGGAACACGTCATAAGGCACGCTCCACCACGCCCCGCCGCACCCCACCCCGCCCCACCCCGCCCCGCCACCGCACCCTGCCACGCGCAGCGTCCCTGGGGGTTAGGCTTTAGAGGTGGGGCGGGGGTAAAATGCGGGTGACGCAGGCACCACGCTCGCACCGCTCGGGATTCTCATTCCTGCTCGCCGAAGTCCCATAGGCAGTAGCGGCACCAACATAGAGATTTTGTGGGAAATCCCCTCTGTCGCCGCACCACTCCATTTTCAAGTTTGAGTGCATTAGTGTTTCGCCCTTTTTGAAGGTGTACCAATTTCCCTATTCATACACTTGTAGCTACAACTATGTGAAATTGTGAAACTCCCAGGACATCTGAACACCTCCCCTCGTGCGAAATGTACAAGTGTGTGACATTCAAACACATGCATCTCCAGTGTCCCTGCACCTGCACAAGCACCAGACGACACACGGGCAATAAAGGATGGTATTGTACGTATTGTAAGTACGTATAATTTAATGTAATATCTTAAAAAGTAGAATACAACACACCCGAAAACCTAATGAAGTTAGTCCATTAAGTCGATTAAAAAATTTAAAAATATGCTCGGAACGTATAACATTATTTTTTCAGTACAGTGTGCCGGGCTTCGCGGGCGGTAGGCACGTTTCGCCTCCTTTTTTTTTCTAAATACATATATATTTTTTTTTACTCCGGTAAAATGAGGTCCGTTTGGTCGGTTTGTTTGACGTTGGCCCCTCCGCCCGCCCCGCCCCGCCGCGGGGGAGCGACCTGTCGAGTGGAGCCCGTCGTCAACAGGCCGGACCGCAGGCCCCGCAGGTCGCCCCGCAGGCCCCGCAGGCCCCGCAGGCCCCGCAGGACCCGCAGGCAGAAGCTTTTAAGAAAGACACGGCGGGAGACCTGCGGCTCGTCCTGCAGTTGGGCGCAGGCGCTCCACGCGACACGACACCACCACACCATGGGCTCAGCGCCGAGGATCGTCGGCAGCGTGGTGAGTGCGACCCAGACCAGAGTGTGCGAATGTTGCTCAGCTGCAGCTGAGTCAAGTATGTCTCCACACACTTAGGTGGGCGAATGACGAGGGGGAAACAACTCTGAATTTTGGTGTACAAATGTCGTGAATATTTGTGAATTTTTATTGAATTTCCTGAATTTTTTGAGATTTAATTTCTCCAATGAATTTTTGTGAAATTCTTATGAATTTTCGTGAATTTTTATGAATTTTTGTGAATTTTTATGAATTTTTTTGAATTTTTCTGAATTTTTTTGAATTACTAGGTGTACAAAAATTTTAGAGTTGTTTCCCCCTCGGTCTCCACACACTAAGGTGGGCGAATGACCATTCGCCAAGAAATCAGCTCATCTTTTCGCTCTGGGAGATTAAGTTTCTCTTAAGCATGGTACGGCAGGCGCGGTTTTAAGGTCCTGTAGACCGGCGGGGTGCGGTGCCCCGTGGGTTGCCTACATACAGGGGTGTTGTAGCCCAAGTTGCCTACCTTTCAGGCGGTCCACTAGAGCCGCCAGGGGTTCGATTCCCCCCCCCCCCCCTTTAAATCGCGCCTGTGGTGAGGCAACGCTGTAAATACCGGAGCGGGGCTTCTAGCCCTCAGGAGAGCGAGATATTTTTTCTCTCTCTTTCAGAGCGAGGTTTGGCCTTATTCTCGCTTGATTACAGCAAAAAATTCAAAAAGCCCGCCCTGTTTGAGCGAGGATTGGGAAACCTCGTTTTCTTTCGAGGATTTTTATCCTTGATCTTAATTAATTTGGCTGATGTTACAGATTATTTCTCACGAAGAGCGAGGTTCCTAAAGTCTCACCTAAATGTGGCAAGGGAAAAAGATCTCGTTCTTTTTAGAGCAGACACCTCACTCTTGCATCTTCAGTGCATTTGGAGGCGGTTATCACTAAGTAAACTCAACAACGCTTTTTTGAATTGCCGTGGCGCCGGTCCACTGGTGCGGTAGGCTACTCTCAACACGCGCGCCGAATCACCGGCTACTGGGAACAGAGAGCGCGGCATCCTACCGCGAAATCCGTCCCCTGTCAGCGCCAGCCCGTGCTGCTAGCGCTAAGCGAGAGAAGTGGTGCTGCACGCGCTGCACTCAGGCTGTCTCTTTCGCACCAGTGGCCCTGTAACACGTGCGACAGAGAGACAGACTCAGCCAGTGGCCGCGCAATCCGGCCGCCACGCCAACCCTTTTGCACTCCGAAAGTCAGGAAAATCGAGCGTGCGTCCGGGAACGTCACCGAAGGCTCAGAATCTCTTTTCCGAAGCTTTTTTACCGAAGCTTTCGGTGACATTTACCGTAGCATTCAGTGACATTTGCCGTCGTAGCTTACAGTGATATTTACTGTGAGCTGTTTAGGAAGTGCTAACGCGGCAGCGCCGCCCTTCCAGGCCGTGTTGCTACTGCTTGCGGCGCCCCTGCTCGGGGCGGACGCCCGCGGCAGGGCAGGTCGCCAGGACGGCGGCAGCAGCGCACCAGCACCACCTCCACCACGACCTCCACCACCAGCGCGGCGGTCACTGACGCGACGACCGCCAGCTCTGCAGTGACCGAGGCGACAACCACCTCAACGGCGGCAACCACGACTACAACGGCGGCAACCTCCACCTCAACGGCGGCAACCTCCACCTCAACCGCGGCAACCACCACCTCAACGGCGGCAACCTCCACCTCAACCGCGGCAACCACCACATCAACCGCGGCAACCTCCACCTCAACCGCGGCAACCGCCACATCAACCGCGGCTTCCTTCACCTCAACCGCGGCCTCCGCCTCAACTGTCCCCGCCTCGACAGCCAGCACCGCATCACCGCCAGGTACAGAGCTACGTCCCCAATAAAGCGAAACGCGACAACGCCCACACAGCGCGCGAGCCAGATGGGTTGCCTATGCCCCAGGCGGCGGCGCTGCGCCAGCTGTGGCCCTATAGGGCCACGCGGCGGGGCTGGCGGCATGACAGCCCAAAGTAAGGCTATAATGGAAAAGGTATATATTGATTCCCGTTTACCGGGGATGGCGTATTGTCGAGAGCCGCGTCTTGCCACTTTGTCGTCAGTGTGAATATGTCAGTGTAACTGGAAGACTTTGTCGTGATGCGTGTAACGCTGTGGTGCACCCCGGCCGCAGGTAGCGCCGCCCCCGACTACTGGTCGCTGCTGGGCCTGCTCAGCGCACGGCCGCACGGCCTGCACGGGGGACTGCACGGGGCTGGTGGCAAGTGGGGACACGTGGCACACGTGGCACGCCCCGCCGCGCACGTGCACGCGCAGCAGCAGCACGCCCTGCCCGCGCACCACGTGCTGCTCACGCCCGTCAAGTGGACCCACGTGGTGAGTTCGTCTGCAAATACATCAGATGCAGATTTGCGGTAAAATTTTTCCAAGAAGCGACAGGGTAAAAACAATGTCTGATTTTTTCGAGGAAAGAGGAAAACTTTGAGGAACTCCTCAGATTTTGAGGAAAACTACTCAGATTTTGAGGATGTCTCCTCAAAAAATGTGAGAATGTGGGAGGAGACATCCTCATAATCTGCGGAGGTTCCCTCAAGTTACAGGAGTTTCTCAAAATTTTACCCTTTTCCTCAAAAAATCAGGCATTGTTTTACCGTGTAACATGCGGGTGATAGAGGTGTGCCAAAGGTCGGGGTCATCCTCCACCCGGTCGCGTTTAATTCGCACCTCTTCCGCCCCGGGCCGTATGACCTTGTGACCTTGCAAGCGATGACGTGCGCCCTTGGGGTCCCGTACGGCCTGGCCCGGCCCGGCCGGCGCGTCGATGGGTTATTGCTCGTGAGGGGAGAGTTTATTGGTGATCAGTGCTCGAGCGGCGCGGGGCCGGTCCCGGCCGCCCTAACCTCTCCAGATAGCTGTAAGCCCGTCTCCTAGCTCGCCTCCCACTCGCCCTCTGGAACGTCTTGTGTCTCCCACCCAGGCGTAGAGAGCCAAGGTCTCTAAGGCCGCCGACCGCCTGTTGATCCCGCCCTTGTCCTTGTGGGGCAAAGGGCGGTCCTTGACGTGGCGCACCCCTCCCCCCCCCCCCCCCCCCCCAACCCGCGGGGCTGGTGAGAAGGACAAGACTAGGACGACGACTTCCAATAGAGTGTCAGTGTCATTGTCGCAATGTCAACGTCACATTTGCAGCACGTCACACGCTTGTAGATGTGTGAATGCATATTCGCACACCAGAGCAATTCGTAAATAAATGAATGCTCTTCGGTATTTTACATAAGGCGTACGAATGGAAATGAACGCAGTTGTAAAAATTCAGAAATTACAGAGCAGGCTTGTTAACGCAGCGTCTATCCACACAGGCGACTTTCCTGGCGGCGGACTCTCCCGCAGCCACCACGACGACCACGACGACGACGACCCCGGCGCCGCCGCTGCAGGAGCCCGTGAGCATCCTGTTCGTGCCGGCGGGGGCGGGGGCGGGCCAGCAGCACCACGCGCAGCACGCGCGCCCGCTGGCAGACCGCCTGCACGGCAAGCTCCGGCCGCAGCAGCAGGAGGCGCTCCTGCTGGGCCTGCAGGCGCGACCGCAACAGGCGCAACAGGCGGCCCCAGCAGGCCCGCGGCCAAGCCCATGGCCGTGGCCCTCGTCGCCGTCAGGAAGCCCACCGTCCTCAAGGGCTCCCACCACCAGCACAAGGAGGTGATACACCGGTCCGCCGAGGACGCCGTCGAGAGTGTGGCGGAGCCCGACGTGTACGGCGCGGCGGAGGACGCGGCGGGGCACCAGTGGGCGCCATGCCAGCACCGGGCCTCCCCGCAGCAGCCCCTGCAGCAGCCGCTGAAGCAGCCCTCGCATCAGCCCCTGCACCAGCCCCTGCAGAGCCCCCTGCAGTACACCCTGCACCAGCCCTCGCAGCAGCCCTGCACCAGCCCCTGCGGCCCCTGCAGTACACCCTGCACCAGCCCCGCAGCAGCCCTCCACAGCCTGCCCTCAGCAGCCCTGCAGCAGCCCCTGCACCAGCCCCTGCACCAGCCCGCACCGCACTGGGCGCCGCTCAGCCCCCTGCAGCAGTGGGCGCACGACGCGCTCGCCGCCATCCTCCGCGACCAGTGGCTGCGGTACCCCGACCTCGCCGCGCTCAACAAGTAGACTGTCACGCTCGACTCGCACTCTGAGCGTATAGGGACTGACAACCGCTCAGTTCTTGCAGATGGCTGATTTTTTTCCCACACCTCTGTAGGTGTGCTGACAAGTTTTCACATACATCCTGGCTGAGGAAATGTCGGCGAATGTCCGCATTCGTACACTTCTTGCAAGCCATAGCAATCGAAAGTGCGGACTAATAATGGGCATTCGCACACCTACAAGAAGCGTTACATTTTGTCGCACACCCCCTGCAAGTGTGTGAAATGTCCTCACTCGCCTGCGAGTGCGTGACTTTCACGCACTCAGTTTCCACTGTGGACACGACGTGAGTCATGGTAACTCCCTTATCAAATCAACGTCGGATTTCTCACGGCCCACCCGCCCGAGCACGCGCGCAATTTTCCGACGGAGCGTCTACCTTCCCCCCGCTCTTTCGTCACGCGCGCGGTGTGCGGCTGATTGATCGTCACGGACGCGTCGTTCTCGAGGACGCCGCGCGAACGTAGCGCGTGTGTGACGGAGTGAAGGCAGGGGCAGGGCGGGGAGCAGGGGCGGGGCGGGGGCGGGGGCGAAGGGCGGGGGAGCGGGGCGGGGCGGGGGGCGCAGGGCGGGGCAGGGGCAGAGGCTTTCCTATAAAGTAGATCTTAATGAGAGTACGCCTGCCGGCGCGCCGCCGCCGGGCCCGAGCCACACTAACTGTGCCATTCGGTGCGGTGAGGCTTCCGGGTTCGGGGAGGAGGAATAGGAGGGATAGGGGGTGGGGCGGGGGGGGGGGGGGCTTCGAATTAATCTGCCGGGCGTTACACTTAAGTGCGTGGAAGCGAGATAAAGCCAAGTGGCGGGGGAGGAGGGGAGGGAGGGGACACGGGGGTGGTTTCCTCTCATATGCGAGGATAGGGCCGCGACGACGGCGCAGTTGTGGCGGGAGGAAGCGACACGGCGAGAGCAGCGCCGATGATTATCTCGCGGCCCCAAGCGCTCGCGCTGCTGCCACGCGCGGGTCCCGAACCTCTTCCTCACGCCGTCGTCGTATGGGAATAATGTAATTGTTCTGTAAACGGCGGCGACAAGGCGGGCGAGGGCTAATGTACAACCATAACAACTGTAAGTGTCAAGGTACACACCGATAAATTCTTGCGAACACCCTGTTCACCCAGTGCCAGAGATTTGGCTGCTTCGCAAGGTTTACAAGAAATTTGTTTGCAATTGCGAAGGACTTTGTTCGCAATACAGAGCTACCACATTGGTTAGCAAGGTTTTTACAGTCTAGGGTGTAAGATTAAATCAGTAAAATGTATGTACAATGTTCGCCTCCCCAGCTTTAAATTCCGTATCATAAGGCGTCCATCTGGAACCCGTGTGGGAGCATGGAGGAGGTCTAGAACGCAGCTTGTACCATTTTCCAAAAACAACTACCCTGTACTAAAATTCAGTCCGTTACTGTACGTGCCATACAACACTTGACTTGACTTGACTGAGAGAACCAGGTCTGGTGACATTAATTTGTGACTCGTTTCATAGGGCAATTCATCAGTTTTACTGGATTGGCAACACCTTTTTAATAGGTCATTTAAGCAACACCAGACGGAGACAAGGTGGTCTGCAAATAAACAAGACCACATTAATTTAGTTAATTTATTATTGCAATAATAAAGTTATTGAAAAAATCTCCATATACAACTCTGGTGTACACTTTCCTCAAAACTACTCGCCAAGCGTGGTCACAAAACTTTCTTTTCTCTTCTGCCACCGCGCGCAGCCACCACAGCGGCGTGGCGCTTTATATAGTCATTTCCGCGATGCCACCATAACACTTGCAGAAAGAAGTGTGGGGCTGGGCCCAAACTGAAGCAGGCACGTTTATTCCTATGGCGGGCGAGGGTGGGGCGGGGCGGGTGGGGTGGGCGGGGCGGGTGGAACGGGGGGGGGTCGGTGGACGCTGCTAGAGGATGAAGGAGTCCCGCCGTCCAGCCGGCAGTACCGGGGCGTCCGCGGGGAAATATGGAAAGCACCTTTCTCTTGCATCCTTTATAAAGACGACTGCTGGGAGGAAGCGGGACTGCAGAGGCGAAAACTACTGTGTATAGGGTGGACTGAGTCACCGCACCTTACAGTCGCGGTTTTAAGTCCGTGACTGACGGGAGGGCGATGTGCTGTGGGTTGCCTACACACGGGGTTTTCAATTCATTTTGCCTACCTTTCAGGCGGTTTTCAGACCTGACCGGGGGGGCGATCGGCCCATCGCCCCCATAAAACCGCACCTGACCGCGCACAGCCAGTACCGCTGGCACCACCTGCCGCTCCAGGCCACGGCGATGCGGGCGCAGATGCAGCCCGCCTAACTCCACTGTGTTCGGGCTGTATTGCCCAGCCTTCTAAACACACTGAGGCGGTGGGCGCGCCCGCCACGCCACGCCACGCCCGAGGCGGCTGGGCCAGCTGCTGACCTGACCTGATAAGCGGTCATAGGCAGGACGCCGGCGGTGACCAAGCGGAGCTGAAAACGGACCGCACCGGCAGAGGGACTCCGAAGAGCGTTCCGTCAGTGTGTCTATCCTTTTCGCACTCGTGAGGCCGCAGCCATGAGACGAGAGGAGAGAGAGAGAGAGAGAGAGACGAGAGAGAGAGAGAGAGAGAGAGAGAGAGAGAGATAGAGAGAGGAGGGAGACATCCCGGGAAAACAATACTAAACGAACTGCGGGATCAGTTCACTGTCACCCCGACGACGTCTCGGACGCCGATCTGTGGCCCATTCACAGCTTTCTTTCTCTCCTCCCTCCCTCCCTCCCTCCACTCCACTCCCGTGCGGGCGGGGGCCGACATCCCCGGTAGCAGGTCGACTCGCCGCTACTTAGCGGGCGGAGCGACGCGCCGGCAGAGGCGTCCGTTACCCCAAATCATTTTCTCATCTCGAACAGGCAAATCATCAGCAGGGCCTTGCTAACTGCCGGCCGTGAGGGAAGTAAAAGCAACATCCTTCTTCTCCGCGGGATCAGCGCGGAGCACTGTATGTACCAGAGTGAGGATCCTCGCCACTCCAGGGAGAGCGAGATATTTTCCCCCTCTCTTTGA